>VOMN01020812.1:0-16125 GCA_014899125.1 Orchestia grillus
CAGCTGGAACTTTACACAAATTCGACTCCAGCGACAAGTGCCACTGTGTCTCGAATAAATTTTTGCTTGGATTACTGCGATAAAATGAATACTCGGCGAGCGCTTATGTTTCTACAGTGGCAATGAATATGATGTTGTGATGGGCAGGTTTTGAAGAAATATCTTTCTGATGTAGGGGTCTGAGCTAAACGTTCGTCTGTCGCATGACGCGTGCGGGTCTAGGCGCCATATGTACATAGACCCTTGTCTACGTGTCGTACAAGGGTCTAGGCACCATGTGTAGACCCATGTCCACGTGTCATGCACGAGTCTAGACGCCACGTACACCACGTCTGCGTAGAGTACGCGCCTCGTAACGCTGTGTTCGAGCACCCCAGACGCCGTGGCTCAGGTGCCGTTTGCGCTGGACGCCCTGCGTTCTAAATCTTAAGGGGAATGTGTTAGAACAAAGTGTTGCAGCACAGTGCACAGGGGTACCCCCAATATTGCGCTACCTTCTCACTGCCCTGCCCTTCATATGTCTTTGGTTTTTGTTTGAAGGTCGAATTAATCTGGGTTAGTTTGCGTTTATTTTAGTGTTTTTTTTTAGTTTAATTCATTAGACTTGTACCTTGACTCGCACGTTTGACTTAACCAGGCTAAGAGTGAATACATTTGTGGAAAGCTATTATTTTAGAGTATTATTATGCATTGTTTTAGTGCTATACTTTATAGTGTTAACATTAATTGATCTTTTTTATTATACTAATATGTTTTACATCATTATTGTATAGTGCGTAATTTTAGCGGTATTTAAAAATTTTTATTCATGATATTTGTACCTTTACTTATATACTTGACTTTAGCAGTCAAAGAGTGAGTGCATTTTTTTTGGAGCACCCATTAAATCAAAATACCTTGGGACATCTTCTGTTCGCAGCTCAAATTTTTCATCTGGGACGTCATACCCAGCTCTCCCTTGTTGACCTGAGCTCGATTATCTGTGTGGAAGGAACGTGCTTTTCCATGATTACAAATTTTGTTTCTCGCTCACACTCATAATGCATAGGCTATACTTTCCCGAATGATAAGGAAAATTGCTCATGGCACGTTGAAAATATTCTAACGAGGTCTATTTTTGAACATGGTGAACACTGGCAGTGATCGCTAGCCTCAAGAGTGGCCAATGTTCAGACGGTGGCAGCCCTACGTAACTAGAGGCTACGTTTTCCAAAGATGAGCTCATCGTCGTACGTCAGTCGTACAAGTCACGCCGCTTAAAATTCGACGCGCTGCCAGGGAGGGGGTCTAAATTTCTCCGGCCCGATCTTCGGTAGGATAAGACAAATAATATGTAAATGGCGCTTAAAAAATCCAAAGACGGCATCAGTTATTTGAATGTGGGAACTAAATTTCCAACAAAACCTTCTCAGGGAAAGCGTTCATTAGGACGAAGTCTGTCAGTTATATTTTCTTTAGTGTTAGATATCAGTGAAATTTATCGCATTTTATGCTAGGAAAAGAAATATTTTTGGAGAATTTATTGAGTTGTTAATTTTGCTATGTCTGTAAGATTTCATAGCACGCAGCTTTCATCGTCTGAAAATATCTTCTTATACATTTGTACTTAATGAAATCTTATGAACGAGAGCAGCAGGCGAAGGAAGAGACAAATTTGCTACAGCTGAGACTGTGCTTAGACTTCAACAGAAATTAGGATGTTCTCACAGGCCTACACATTAAGGGAAAGGCAAAGAAACGACGGAAGCTTTATTACAACAGAGCTGCCGTGCAGTACAATTGACTGGCTTTAAATGCCTCAAAATTACTAATAGGCTACCAAAGCGCTCGTATAAGTGTGGTATTTAAGCTCTTCTCCTCAGGCAAAGCACTCCGTGACTCCATGTGTGAGCAGCGGAAGAATTAACCAAAGACGTCGCGTTTCCCTACACTGCTGCACCAGCGAGTATCACATCGACAACAGTCAACCTCATCTCGGGTGCAGTTACGCCCAAAATTATTTATGTCCTTGAATTAGTCTTGGATATATTTAAATCTACCCTTCAATAGGGTACTTTTCTTAGCAATGCTTGTACCAAAAGTTTCGAGCGTGTTTTGGAAAGAAAACGGCAATGAAAGTTTTTGAAAGAATTTATTTAAAAAGAAATAATGGACACCAATGGTAAATGAGCCGTGTTCGTATTTATTCGTACCCATTTCAATAATATGTTGCGAAGCCTTTATTTTTTATTATTGCATCCAGACGTTTTCTGTAGTTCACAGCAAGGTTATTGCAGACATCAAGAGAAATCTTGGACAACTTATCTTTTACAATTTCCTCGAATTCTTCAAGGTTCTTGGGTTCCTCGGCATCGAGCATTTTTCTTAACAACCCCTAAAGAATCATTGATCGCAATGAGATCTGGGTTTTGGCTCGGCCAGAGCAAAATATGTACTTTGTTATTTGCCAACAAGTTCTTAACAGATTTTTCAGTATGCTTGGGGTTATCATCACCTTGAAAGAACATATCGAGGGCCAGATCGAGAGGTTTGGCAGACTGTATAGAATTTTCACTGAGAATTTTCACACATTGGTCTTGTTCCATAATTCCTTCAATATTCACGATGCTTCCTCACTTCCATTGGCCGAGAAGCATTTCCAAAACATACGATTCCTGCCACCATGCTACAGTGTTGTTTTTTCTGTTTGAAGGCTTCACTTGTTCTTCCCCAGACAAAAAAATGCCCATGTTATCGAAAAATTCCATCACAGTCATATCTGACCGTAGAATCGATGACCAGAAGCTAGAAGCTAGCCTCTTTGTCAATATATTCTCTGGCGGCAAAAGATAATATGATCGGGCTTTAACATGCCTCGCCTAAGGAGAGATGTTTTACTGGGTCTGCATCCTTCCATTCCTTCATTATTAAGTCTGGTTTGTATTGTTGACCTAAAAATTTAGATCCCCTTTATACTGAGGTTCTGCAACGACGCCTTGCTCGTGATCTTGCTCGTGATCTTCAGATTTTTATTTACCTCTCACACAACGTGTCTTGCATTTATACGACGCTTTGCTCGTTATCTTCGGATTTTTATTTACCTCTCACATAACGTGTCATGCCGATCGAAGTGAGAGTTTCACCTTTTTCCTCATCCTGCCAGATTCTAGATGGTATTAAGCTTCTCGTACTCCTGTATAATTATTTGAACAGTTGATGCACAGATTTCAAATTCATTCAAAATTGATCTGTAGCCACTGCCGTTCTTGTGAGCATTTATAATTTTCAGCCTTAACTTCATAATGACCTCCTTTGTCTTTACCATGTTGTCTGAACTGTAACTAAAGTTGAAATGAGGCATTTCACGGATGCTAACATTAAGTAAACTAATTAAAATACTCTAGAATAATCTGCAATATCTGCATTATTAATTAAATTCACATATTAATCCAATAGCATTGCTTTGTTACTCTGTAGGTGTTGAAGAGCAGGCTATTGAGATGGGTACGAATAAATTTGAACAGAGTTCATTTGCTGTTATTGTTCATTATTTCTTTAAAATAATTTTCCTCAAAAACTCTCATTTCGTGTTTCATTCCAGAAAACCTTCGAGACTTTTGGTACAAGCATTGCTAAGAAAAGATGTCTATTGAAGGATTGATTCAAATATATTCAAGAACAATACATGAATAATTATAGGCGTACCTGTATTCCTGAGGTGGAACATCCGCGCTGTCGGTCTTAGAGGAGTTAGCAGCTTGAGTGGAGCAACTGCGGCTGCAGCCGTGGTGGCAAAACTCCCTTGATTTGCTTCTGCAATTCCTTAATTACTGGCGGCGTCCTTTTAGCTGCGGGGAGTGCGGGCCCGTGTCGCGGTTGCTTCCTGCGTGCGAGCCATCAATTTCAAGAGCTCCTAAATGGACGAGAGCCTCCTGCGCTACACAAGATGCACTTTCATTTGTTTGTGTTTTCATTGCCGAAGGTAATATTCTTTCAATCAAAATTGGTAGTTATTTTCGAAGCGATACGTTGTAAGTGGGTGATTGCAATCACGCATACGTGAGCCTAATCCTTCACAGCATACATTTTACACCAGTTGATGCTCAGTGGTGCGCTGCGACGGCTGAACAAGGAGCTGTAACAACTTTGGATACGTGTATAACGAGACGAGTAGTTAGAAGATCTACTGCAAGCAGTTGTCATATATCATTTTTTTCAGCACCTTACGTGAGAGGGGGAAATTTGGTATGGATCTAATCTGGGGCGCTATTCAGGTTATTAACGGTTAAATGGCGCTAGTTACAGTTATAACAAATGTGTTTTGAAATTAGAATCGCGGAGAACAGGTATCCATTTTAAGTGAAATAATTTGAAACATTTTTTGGGAAACTATTTCTAAAAATATACGTTTTAACTAATGCAGCACATTTAACCTCGGTTAACCTCAGCAATGATGGTTGGTTAGCCTCTACAGTGGGGACTGGTTAGCCTCTGCAGTGGGGACTTGTTAGCCACTGAGGTGGTGAATTGTTAACCTCTGCAGTGGGGACTTGTTAGCTACTGCAGTGGTGACTTGTTAGCCTCTGCAATGGTGATTAGCCTGCAGTGTCTCGCATATCTTTATGACGGACGCACTTCAGATGGTAGACGTGGCCTCGTACCATTTGTGAACAGAGGCCATTTCTCAAATGTCAAGGTCGTTTTTCACATTTTTTCCTATATGAAACCTTAATTTGACTGTAAATTCGTAATCTCGCTACAATTTTTTTCAAAGACCACCCCTGAATTTGACTTCGTACACAGAGCGCGCAGTCCAGCAGCTCCGTAGTTGCCCTGAGAACAGCCTGAGCCGCGTCGTGCATGAGCACACCCTGAGCGCGCCGCAGATGGATGGGCGCACCTTTTAGAAAATGCTATTATCCTCCCGCTGTAGCGCGCTCAGGACCTCCACCTAGAGAGCCGCTCCGTCTTGATGAGGTCTGAGCACTGATGGATGAGCTGCACCATGCAAATGTCCCTCCAGTCGCCGCACCACAGCGGCCAGTGGTGCCGGACTCGAATTATTGGTTGTGCTGCGAGCTTCTTATAATTGGGTTTCTGCCGGGTTAATGGCAGACATTTTGGCAACGAGAGATGCTGGTGTTACTTCTGCAGCGGATGCTGGCTGAGATTTGGAGTATGAGTAAAGTCTTATGAATGAAGGTTAAGTGTAATAATAACTGTGAAATTTGATATGGTGTTTTAATTATTTGCATCTTGTATATAAAGTCTGTTCCTTAGTGCACCGTCGGCAGCGTAGGTAGGCTCCTAGCGCGGGTGATAGCGCCGCCTAGCCAGGAGGTGCCCAGCGCGATCCCCCTGGGCGGAATTCTTCCTTTGGGAAAGGAAGATTCAATGCGGCATGCTAAGAAGGCGGCCCGCAAATGCGGCCTGGTGCCCAGACTAATTCCAAGGCTTCCAAGATTACAAAATACAGGTTTGATGGATTGCATATGAGGGTGATTTCAATAGTACTTTAGGCATGTACGATTGATTCTGTTTTTCAGGGGAGGCGGGGTGAAGGGCGGGGAGGATATGGGGGGGGGACTTTTTAAATTCAGAGTTATGATGTCATGTAGGAAGCTTTCCTTGAGTTCGTAATAAATTAACTATATCATGCATTTGCAAACAGTTTTTGAAAATTTCTATAACAATTACAACGTAGTTCTCCATGAGGTCCATTAGAAAAGGCAACAAAGGTCTTATTTAACGTCACGAAATTCATTAGGAAGTGTGAAGATTGGAGTGGGCTACTCATCCAATGAATGTGATTATAATAGGTAATTACATTACATAATGAAAACGTAATTATGTTAATAGGAGTGTAGTTTAGCTGTCATTTTTTACGTGGAAAACCATTTTTACTGACGCAGGGTGCTGTATGTATTCCCTGCACAAATTGATGACGAATTTTTATTCATTTGCAATTGCATTGAATGGCATTTCGCGCTTGTCCTCAACAATTCGAGTAAAATCAGGTTTAGCCTGCTTCAAACGAACATAGAAGCGATATTTATGCTGCCTTTTTAGTGTTGGAACTTGCTTTGGACGACTTCAAAAACTTTAGGAAGACTGTGGGAGCAATTATTGCAAAGCTATTTAGTAGGAAAGGAAATACATTCTGACCACGCTACTGTGGGCGGCTGGGGTGCCATCTCACACATTAGCTATTCTAACTATAGCTAAATAATGTATTTTTATCCTCTGATTGGAGCTTGCGCTGCATCAAAACAGTTCATACGACGTGGAACACTAAAGTTACATCTAATTCATGCCCGATTGCAGGTATGTGAGCAGCTTGAATTTTACTACGTTTCTTTCTGACGCATCGTGAAACACGTTCAATGATACTCCCATAAATTTTAGATTTATAGACTATGGATTCTCGTAAATTCTTATGGAGAAACCAAGATGTGTTGCAAGGTACAGTGAGACCTTGTGTTAATTGGATGTGCGTGAACCAAAATATCTACACCACTTGACTATCATCAACTACACTGGATTACATAGCCAAAAGTGGTATCATTCGCCGCTTTTATTTGATCATCGCGAACTGGCACGCAGATCAAAATTTAATTCAAGGCTACCGTTAATTTGCGTAGTGAGGTTGTTCTCGATGCGGGTCTGCCAAAGTGTTTGCTTACATTTTTTGGCCTTCCATCGCGCTCGGAATTAAAGCTCACTTGGGCGCCCTGCCGCCTGCGTCTGTTGCCTCGGTCTGCCCTGGCATCGCACGGCCGCAGGTAAATGTTTTGTTTGACGTCTGTTTGTACTGTTTATTTTTACGGCTGTGCGCGTTGTTTGTCAGTCTGGCTTCTGTTTCTGTCGCGCAACTGGCATACCGCTGTGTACCTCGTTTGTTGCTGATGTGTTACTGGCATACCGCTGTGTACCTCGTTTGTTTCTGCTGTGTTACTGGCATACCGCTGTGTACCTCGTTTCAGCTGTTTACCTTTACCTTACAAATTTCAGTTCTGAATTCTACTGCGCTTTAACTAATGCAGGTAACACTAGAGTGCTGCTTATCAGTTTTTATGGTGATATTTCACTCTGATATGCTTTTTACTGCTATTATATACTGATATACTTTATCCAAATATTTTATACTGATATGTGTAGACTGATATTTTATGCATGCTGATACACGTTATACTCTCAGGTACAGATTGGTTTTATACTGAAATTTTTCTCTTCATATCGTGAAGAACGTGTGTGGAACTGTTAGCTACATTTGTATATATCAAATAATTTCATTCTGTTCACTGAGTTTGGGGATTCCATTTCCACGAACAGTATTCAAAACGTACAAAGTATACGTTGAAAAATGATGCGCATGTAGATGCGGCCTAACACTAGCCAAGTCTAATTTCTGAAAACTTGGCTTAGCTTTTGATTATAGCTCCAAACGCACGGTGAATGCTTCCAAGGTAAGGTAGTTACTTCACACTACACTTCCTATTGACGGTGCTGGTATTTTTGTTCGCTTCTGGGAAGCTCCTTGCCTCATTTTTACTACTCAGACTCAATGTTGTGTTTGCAGGACAGCTGCTGTGGCACAGCGGCGACCTCGATGGTCGCTGCAAGGCTTCCCATTAGCGTCGAAGATGAACTGGGTTTCGTGATCGAGTTGTTGTTAGTCGACGCGTCAGGAGTAGAAGCCTGTGAAATATAACTAGATGCCAATGTTTTTTTTTTAGTAGAAATAGTTTGAGAGAGAATTGAAAATTTTAAAGTAGACAACGAGGATAGAGGATGATACGAATCCACGGGCATCATAAAAGGAAAGGCTCCATTATTATGGGAATCAAGTTGGTGGATATTTCAGTATTTACTCAACGGTATTAGGATGGGTTTGGATTTGAGAAAGTAGCATATTTAAAAATAAAATACAAAGGCAACGAACGGTGTTTTAAATGTATGACTATTGCGTGCACCTGGAGAGTATTATAAGAGATGCGTGGGGGGTGCGAGCGTCGTCCCTAACTCTCCCACCGAACAAACACTTCACTATCCAGCCAAGAAGCGCAAGCTTTATGAAGAGGTTCCGCTCTTTTCTCTAGCTGTGTTTGGCCAACAAAGACCAATTCTTCATCTAGGCTTAACTTTCATCCAAACTGAGATGATTCTCAGGTGCTGCTGCAATACAATAGCTTAGTTGTAAATTTGGTCAATTTATTTTAGGGCGAGCATTGTCTAGCTCCTGTGGACGGCTTCAAAGCATGCATGCCTTTGAAGCACCTCGGCTCTATCGCTGCGGGCGCTCTTACGCCTCACTCTCTTTTCGGTCCCTGGAACCTACGCAAATGTGCCCAGCCTTGACCGATCGGTTCCGTGCGCAGCAGTTAAAGCTTCTTGAGCGGGGGGATGCTGGTGAATGAGGAGCACATAGTCTCGTGAAATTCGTTGGAGGTAAATTCCATACAAGAATCACTATTGGTAAAATTACATCTCTCAAATTTTGGGTAGTTTATCTGTAACAGGGGAAATGATAAAAACTTTCGGCTCATTGACAAGGGAAGATTTTGAGTGTATTTCTAGGTGAAGTTAGAGATAATATTCGACTTTTGTCGCCTGCTTGAGTCAGTAACCAAACCACCGAGGCCCAAAAACTTTGCTAGACTGTACAAATTGTATTCATTTCGTTGCTACGTAAAGCCACTGCCACTTGCTTTGAATTGAAACTTGAGAGCATTTTTTTGAAAATGGTTATATAAGGGAGAAAAATCTACAAATAAAAATGAGCAATAGGTTGCTATATGGGCTGCTTTGACTTCGTATAACTAAATTGGACAGTTCTCAACTTTGATTAATTTTCTGTATCATGAATTTTAGATTGGAGAATGGCTGCTACATTAAATGTAAAGTAAAGCGCTAATTGAGTTACTCACACCAATAGTAAGCGTGTGCAGGTCTCGCCTTCACTCGTCTGACTGCAATGGGTCAAATAAGTATTCCTAACTTACCAAATAATTTACATTCTTCGCAATCAAAAATATTTCGGAAAACCTTAGAGAATTGTCAGTCGTACATAGGAAACGGCAAGATCAAACACATTAGGTGAGGATTAGTGAACAGAATTTATTTAAAAATGTTCAAACAAAAACGAAAATAGGAAAACAGGGCTGCAAATAAGTATTGGTAACTTACGTTCAACTATACTAATTACTAATACTTGATCGCATTACCGTTATTAGCTACAACCGCTTGTAGGCGATGATTACAAGAAGAGACGAGGGTTTTGCAGAAGTCCAGAGGTATTTTCTCCCATTCTTCAAGACAGAGTTGTTTCAGTTCAGCCAGATTTGATGGTTTCTTCATTCCAACTTGAATCATCAACTGTTTCCAAACATTTTCAATTGAATAAAAGTCTCACGACTGTGAAGGCCTGTCTAAAGCCCTGATCCTCTAAATACGGAGTCACTCTTAAGTGTACTTCGATTTGTGCTTAGGTTCGTTTTCCTGTTGAAACACACATTTAATATTTTCAGCCCGAACATATGAACAGATTATCAAATGTTCAGACAAAATTTTGCAGTAGTAAGTCGAATTCATGGTTCCTGTAATGACATGGAGTCGTCCTTGGCCTGCCGAGGGAGAATAACCCCAGAACATGATGCTTCCACCACCATGCTTCACTGTGGGCTGGGTGTTTCGTCGTTGCATGGAAGTATCGGGTGTTTGCAAAGCCGAATTGTCTATTGAAATTATTGCCGAACAGGTCGATTTTGGTCTCATCTGATCATAAAATATCATCAAAATAGCCATCTCCTTCGTTGATAAGAGCATATACATATTGCACTCGTGATGCAACATGTTCTTTCTTCAGCAATGCGGCTTTTTGAGCAGCGCTTCTCATCAGTTTTTTTTTTACGCGGAACACTGTTAATAGTTTGCATCGATACGTTCACCCATGCTGATGACAAATGTTCTGCTAATTTTCGGTGAGATATCTGAGGATCTTTCTTAACCATTGTGACAATTTTGGAGCGATCTCGGTGTGATAGTTTACTTGATGCACTCCATCTTGCTTTGTTCACCCCAACCCCTGCAGATTCCCATTTCTTTATAATGACCTGTACAGTGCTAATACCAATAGAGAATTTACTCGAAATTTTCCTGTAAACGATGTCAGATTTGCGTTCCTTTATAATCATACTCCTCATAAATTGTTCGTTTGATTTTGGTATCATGAGAATTCTGAGACTTGTAACTCGAGCAAAGTCTATTGCCTCACTGAAAATCAAACCTATCAATGTACCCTTCTAAACTACGCAGATTGTTTTGGAATTTTCTAGAAAATCGAAGGATAAAATTTCTTTCATTTTTAATATTCTGGTCAGTGGAGGCGGAGGTCAGTAAGAGGCGCAAGTAGGCGTCGTTGTCAGCTCATTACAGATTCAAGCCGTTGGCATTGGAGACTGCGGGTACCTATGTTGTTACGACGAGCAAGTTTGTGACGGAGCTTGGGCATCGCATTTCGGAGGTTTTCGGTGATCGCAGGGAAGCATTTTGGCTGGAGCAATGAGTTGGGTTGGCTGTGCAGAGGGGCAATCCGTTCAGTATTCTTGCTTTAGTCAGGGAGAAGTTCGATGCCTCGGGGTCACAGCATTCTTGTGTTGTAGTGTGTGCACACCCACAGCGGTTGCAAGCCACCAACATGGGCGGCTGGTCGGAGCCTTGTTCATTGACCTGTTGCCAGATTCTTGTTTTTAATTTCAGCAATAAAATTAGTTTTCAATTTTTTAATGCAATAAAATTGCATTTTTAACGATTTGGTTGCATGTGGAGGCGCTTTAACAAATATGCTGGTGATAGTGAATTGAGTCATTCGAGGATTTTAATACTTTGATACCAATAGTTTTTTGCCACCCTGTTTTTTATTGCAATTGTTAATTCTTGTTCACTTACCATTAAGTAACGTGTTTGATCTTGCTCTTTCTTACGTAGGACTCACAATTCTCCAAGATTATCCAAAAAATGTTGAATAGTGAAAATGTAAATTATTCGGTAACTTACAGATACTTATTTGACCCACTGTAATTTCTCCTTCCCTTTGTTGACCTAATTACTACCAAGTAAATTCACCAACCATCCCGTCACATAACGTACTCATCTCACTATTTGCATCTCCTGCCACGCTCCCCGGATTCGTTTCCGTTCATTGCGCCCCGCAATCGTTGTTTAGCCACTGCTGACGTCGCCATACGTCACATCTCTCCCCTGCCTCAATTCTCCACCGCCTGTGTGGATTTCAAAACCTGCTTTCATGAGGATGTCGCTTGTCTTTCGTACAAGGCTACATGCAGCCGCATTGCATACATAAGACTGCAGCTATTTTTTCCTACGAAGTTAATTGCACTCTTATTGCTTAGAATGTGTCAGGATGGCACGGTTTGCTTAGTGAGGTTTATTAGTGGAACACGAAGGTAGATTCAACACTTCTGAGGTCAACGTGTAGTTGAATAAACTCAATTAAACTAGAGACATCAAATATAGTGTCAGAGAGATGAAGTTTATTTAGCTAACATTAATAGCCAACCCCAATATATTCTCAAATATAAGGGGACAAATTAGGAATCTTTACTAGAGAAGCAGATGGGAGCAATATGGTGGGTCTTGTGCTGCGTGCGCCCTAGTAGAACAAAAAACAGGTGGTTACCACTATATATCGTCACACCTACCAATGCAAGAATGACAACCTTTTTTAGGGCAAAGAACAGTTTGAAGCCGTGATACAAAGTTTCACATAATGATGTTCGATAGGGAACGGGGATTGTTACTTTCCAAATTTACCTAGAGATACACGTATCCAGGACGATGTCTGTACAGCACGGATGACCACGACTAATCATAAGCGATTTTTGCCTTGCATTTCGGCGCGTACATATCTATCTTAGTTCTCTCTCGCTGGACAACCCGAGGTCCACCTTACAATTACAATCCTATCCTTATAACTAGAATTACATCGAACTCATTACAATACCGAAATAATTTGGTCGATAAAAGTCTAAGTACAGTTCGACTTTTTCTTTACATTAAAGTCCTTACGATTACTTCTGAGTCTAGCCGATGTTTTGTGCTCGGTCACTTCCTCTGGTTTAATCCACGGCATTCTCTTGTTATCCCCTCACCTGCTATCTCCTGTTATCCCCTCACCTGCTATCTCCTGTTATCCCCTCACCTGCCATCTCCTGTTATCCTCTCACCTGCCATCACTTGTTATCGCCTTACTTGCCGACTCCTGTTATCCCTTCATCCACCATCTCTTAGTATCCCCTCATCAGCCATCTCCAGCTATCCCCTCATCCGCCATCTCCTGTTGTCCTTTCACCTGTTATTTCTTTCCTCTCATCTGTTATTTCTGTCTCCTAACCTGTTATCGTCTGTTATCCCCTCACCGGTTTTCTCCTGAAATTTTCCCACCCGTTATCTCCTGTTATCCCCTCACCTGCTATCTCCTGTTATGTTCTGTTGTCCTCCAGTAGCCTTGTCGACCTCATTTCTTCCAGCCGGCCGCCGATCGTCGCCAGGGAATTGTCTCATTTCTCGCTCGTAATTAATTCGGACAACAATAATTGACTGGCGGTACAAACTGAAACTAATGGTCCTATTTCAGAGGCACACGCGTTTGTTTGCGGTCGAACTTTCGATCGGAGAAAACCGAATATAATTTGTAATTACCTGAAGGGCTTTCAAGTAGAGCGTTCCTGCGAAACACGATTGGTGGATGTCGTAATTAAAAATAGGTTTTGTGAATATAAAACACTTAGAACTACTATGTCTGTCATGTCTTAGGTATTTGAATTAGTTCATCTTCGGGATTTTGCGTGTAATCATTGATGTCGTGCCACGTCGGTGTTCTACGCTGAACGATCCCGATGAAGCGGCTACCCAACGAAGAAGTCTCTTTTCCACAAACTTTGTCTGAATCGATGACTGGACAGAAAAAGAAATTAGGATATAGAAAGCACTTAAACTGAATCGAACATTGATGAATCTGGAAATGACGTCTGCCAAACGAAAACTCGCGTGATGGATTGATAAGCCGTGCTGCGATCGTTCGGCCGCCTGACGCTGCACATTTTTTCATTTGATTTAGGCCGATGGAAATATGGCGCAGACCGCAACGAGGGACTTGGGCTGTCGGAAGATATTCCTTGAATGCCTGCGTTGTGCAGGACTACGAGGCACTTGTACTGTCTGTAGGGATTTCTCGAATCCCTCCGTTGTACTGGACGTCATTTGGCAACGAGAGATTTGTCCTGTCTGCAGATATTCATTGAATATTGTTTACATTACGATAAAAGATTGATGACAAATTGGTTATTGAAAGCTTCTGTACGCTCTTGTGGTGAAAGACGATATAAACTATAATATTTTCTTTCGATGGTTACTTCAACTTTACTTACATATTACAATATATTTCGTTACTTTCTGTGTGTCTTGATAATTTCAATTGCCAGTAGAACAACTGAAACCTCTAAAGTGTTAATAGCGTTGGCTTATATTTACTTATTATACTGAAAATTTCTAATTTATTTGATACATACAAGTGGAAGATTAAACGCACCAGATCTAAGCCTACGTCACCATGTACTGTGCCGAGCGAGATCAGAACGAGGATAAGAAAAAGTCGAAATTTGATGTAACTGTTACTGCAAAACTTGATGGAATATATGTTTATCATGAAATCAAGTCATCAATGTGAACTAAATATATTGAAAAAATATAGTGTTCCTTCAATCAATTCTGAAAAAGTCGTAGTACTAATTTTATAATACTTGGGGTAAAATAGGCGATTGAAATGATTGAAACGATGAACAAACTTCCATTTATTTATTCAATGTAGTATTCCAAAATAAGAAAATAGTGTACATATTCATTTTTGCTTGGTATATTGTTCTTTACATTCAATAGAAGCGTCATATCGATCTTTTCTTACAGAAATGAATTGAAGTCTTGTACTCAGAGACAGACAAAGACAGATATTTTCTATCATCCCTCTTTCAAATGCGTTCACTGTTCATAGACAATTTTTGGGTCCTTTGCCTTAGAGCATTCATTTAAAATCTTCCACACATTCTCAATGAGATTCTGGGCTTTGAGGCGTGTTCTGTTGCAAATTTCGACCTAGAATTTTTGTTCTTCTCGGATGTAAAAGGTTTCCTGAAAGACACTCTACAAAACATACTGATTTCATTGAGTCTACGGGAGGTAGTGCGTCTTGAAATGTTATTGCATAGCTTATCATTAGCGTCTTCCAAAGAGCGAGCATCGTTTGCCGTGACAAATCGGTCCTTTTCGGTTTGTTTACAGATCCATCGATTTTCTCTTTCAGTTGTTTTCCTAGGCCTGTCAGGTGATTTCTTGGCTTCACGTGACCCGCTTTTGTTAAGGTTTGTCAAGATACTATGCACAACATTCCAAGATTTTCCCCACAGTGTTTGCAACACAACCAGGCGAAGGTGTATCTCCATTACGTAACTTCACTATCGATTTCCTCGCTTCTGACGATGTCACTGGTTTAGCAGCTGCGTTGATAGTGCAAAAGCTCTAACTTCGTTTTATTCTAAAATTTAAACAAGATTTACCCTATAATCTAAAATATTGATGGAATTTGGGAGAGTTTGTTGATCGTTCTGATCATTTTGATCATGTATTTTGCACAAGTGTTATAGAATTACTACTATGACATTTTCAAATTTATTGGACGAACTCTTTATTTTAAATAAATTTGGTTTGCATCAATGACTTTATTTTCCTATAATAACGTACTCTAACATGTTTCACAGTAACAGTTACATTAAATTGTTTTATTTTTCTTATTATCGTTCTAATCTTTTTGCTCGGTACAGCACAACGCTGATTAATTTAACTTCTTTAAACAATTTTGCATTTCAAAAATAAGTCGATGTCAATAATTCAGTCAGCACTTGTAGGAAATTCGTGGCAGAAATAAATATTACCGCAATAAAATGGGTTATGATACATTTTGATATTGATCATTTAATTTGAACTGGCGAGGTCAAACTGGCCAATTTTATTACTTTGACATCACGATTCGTTCATAAAGTTTGGCGATTAATATTTACCAATTGTGTTTTTAGGGTATTTATGTTCAGCATTGAATTCTATTAAAAACATTTGGAGTCTCTCAAAAGCTTTTCATCTCGCAACATTGTCATCCACTTCATTCTTGGTCAGAGGGACACGACGGACGAAGATAAAACTGATTTTCTCCGTTGTTTTACGGACGACAAGCTGAGCCTAACAAAACTGTGCAGCGCATTGGAGTCGCTCGAAGGTCCCCCACATGGATGGCTCTACTCTCAAATACTTGCACGAGTTGAACTCGAGTTCGTCAAGTGATGTAGTGCTCGTCCTCGAAATCCCGGTGTTTTTCTGGGCGTTTGCACTGCGCCTCTCAGAGGAAAGGGAGGCCAGCTGTTGACTCGCAGTTATTTTGTTTGATGTTGGTGGTCTGGTGAGCGAGCTCTGTTTGCCGAGGTCTCGTTCCGGTCTCCCGAGCCTGGGCCCTCGATGTTCTTCTGCACGGCGCCCACCGTGGCCTCCTTGTGTCCCTTGGTTTCTTTGTGTTACTGCCTTGTGTTCTGGTGTCCGTGGTGTTCTAATGGGGGTGTCTTGTGTCTTTGCGTAACGTTGTGTTGTGTTATGGTGTTGTGTAGCATAGTGTTGTGTTCTGGCATTCGTTGTCTTCTTTGTGTTACTGTGTTATATTCAGGTATTTTTTGTGTTGTGATGTGTTCTGATTTTGTTGTGTTGGATTTTGGTGTTATTTTCTGGTGTTGTTGTTGTTTGTGTTCTAGTATTGAGTTGTATTTTGGTGTTATGTTGTGTTCTGGCGTTATTGTGCTGTATTCCGGTGCTGTGTCGTGTTTTAGTATGATAGTATGCGATGGTTTTGTGTTTTGGAGACGTGGTATGTTCTGGTGTTGTGTTTTGGAGTTGTGGTGTGTTCTGGTGTAGTGTTTTGGAGTTGTGGTGTGTTCTGGTGTTGTTTTGTGCTCTGGTAGTGTGGTGTGTTCTGGTGTTGTGTTTTGGAGTTGTGGTGTGTTCTGGTGTTGTGTTTTGGAGTTGTGGTGTGTT
>VOMN01020812.1:16191-68402 GCA_014899125.1 Orchestia grillus
CTGTCTCGTGTTGTGACGCACTGTCTCGTGTTGTGACGCACTGTCTCGTGTTGTGACGCACGGTCTCGCTGCCTCTCTCGCCCCGGCTGGGTAAGGGATACTCTTGAATGGTACATTATATTAGTACGAAGTTTGCAGTGAATTTTGAGTTCAGGTGAATTTACTTTTTGTGTTAGAAAACTTTGAAGATTTAATATTGGTCTGAGTTAGGAGAGTATTCACGCCCTGTCTTCATGCCAAGAGAAATTTTAGTTAGGAACTTCAGGTAACTTATATTTTGGTCTTGCTTCGCGATAAATGTCCCCGCTGATGTTGGACGACGTTCTCGAATCAAAGCCAAGATCGCAAACTTCGCCGTAACTCTGGGGGTCTGGAAATATCTGGAGAAAAAGGCGCATCATTTGCCGGCAGGTCCTGGACTTGCCTGGGTGCAATAGATCATCAAAGCGGTAAATTATGGCGAGATATAATTTGTTGGATCAATTTTGAGCGCACAGAGAAATCAGGCCTGGTTTGGCGCTCCTAAACTTGTGACGAGAAGACAAACTGTCGCCGACCCGAGCCTGAGGACCGTCGTGTTACTCGCACCTTTTGTCGCTGGCAACGCGCTTCGGCGTCTTTGCTAAACCAGGAGCGTGTCCAAAGACCAACACTGGAAGCAAGTTTTTGTGCGGGAACAAAGACTTCATTTCTTCTTCGGAGAGTAATTCAATTGGAAGATTTTGTCGCTGAGAGTCATCCGTGGGAAGTTGTTCCCAGGACAAAAAGCTTCACCGGAGCAGAATTTTGCCAAGCATACCAATGAGTTCGGTCCTTGTTGGTGCTGCGTATGTCGTGTGTTAGTGGTGTTGGAGGTGCACTCGTCATGCTGTGTGTTTGTGTTGCGCATGTCATGTGGCGGTGGTGATGGCTCATATGTTATGTGGTGTTGGTGGTGGTGCACACGTTCAGTGGTGGTGCTGGTGCTGCATCACAGCCTGCCCTGTGGTGCAGTTGCTGCTCAGAGAACCATACAGAGATGATTTTTAGCATGCCACTGAGGTTTCAATTCTCTAGTGCTATTTTCTGTTAATTTTCAATGTATAATATTGAATAGAGTATACTGACCTGTGCAAAACGGTGAATAATTGTTAGCCATAACAACTGTAAAGCTTTCCAGGCTTTCGTTGGTTTCCAGTTGAGGCGTCAACTTTGGTTGACCAAACTGACGTACATGTGTGTTTTGCCAGCTGGTAAGTGTTGCCAGCTGGTGTGTGTTCCCAGCTGGTGTGTGTTTCCAGTTAGTGTGTGTTTCCAGCTGGTGTGTGTTTCCAGTTAGTGTGTGTTTCCAGTTAGTGTGTGTTTCCAGCTGGTGTGTGTTTCCAGCTGACGTGTGTATCCAGCTGACGTGTGTCTCCAATTGGTGCATCGACCTCGGTTGACTAAACAGACGTGTGTACATGTTTGTTTTCAGAGGAACTCTGTGTCGTTTCTAAGCCTGTTTACACCTGATGAAATTTAATTTAGTTTAAATTAAAATAAATTAGTACCGATGAAACTTAATTGACATGAACATTGTCGTGGAAATAAAAATCATATGGTTAAAATGAATTGTCAAATCAATCAATTTGAATCTCACTTGGGGCGAATAGACTTGAAAGCGCTTTAGTTATTCCTTATTTCTCCCACCACAAGAAACAAATTATTCCAAAACAGCAAGAAAGTATAGGAAGTCAAAATTCGCTTATTGGTCGTTTTGGGCTGGTTTCGCATTTTTCCCTTTCTGAACTATGGATGTCCAATGGGACGGAGGCTGTTGGGCCCATAAATTGCCTCATGTATCAATGGAGACTTTTATGTCAACACTTTTTTCTCAATTCCTGCCCCTGTGAGTTTGCTAACTTCGACACGAGGTCCGTTCTTTGAATTCTCTTTTCGTCTTTCTTGTCTGGTGTTCTGCGCTTGTTGATTGTCACAAATGTCCTCTGGAATTATTGCTGGCCCGAATCGTGCAGGGACTCCGGAAAAACATACAATAAGTCTGATGAAGGAACAGAACTAAAATATTCCAACAACTCATCATTTGTTGTTAGTGTGTTGTCACTCAGAATGAGAATGAATACGTTCTCTAACTTTTTCTTTCGTGTCAAGTGCTCCCCATGAATTCGTGATGAGCAACATTCGAATTGTAGCAAACTTGTATTCAATTCTAACATCAATCTCTCTTATACATAAACCGTTCTTGACCAATTTACATCACTGCAATTGCCTTCTAATTTAAACGCCCCATTCTCAATCACTTTAATGGGATGAAGAGATGAATATTTGGTGAAGGAATTTGACGTGACAATTTGAAGAGTGTTTACAGAGGCGACCTCTCTACCTCGAGGGACATTCGCAGGAGCGCGAGTCGCTGCAGGGCTATGGCCAAGACAGACGTTTTCCAGACCATGTTCTTCTCGCGACATTTATGCAAATGGAGGCTGTTTTGCTCCACCTTAGACGAGATTTGGAAGCCGTCAAGCTCGAGGCCTTTCTTGTAGATAAATTACTAAGGGGAACGGAGCTCTCAACTCACGGCCCGCGATAGCAGAGCGCATAGTCCACTTTGTAATGACAAGTCTCTCACGGTCTGCGTTTTTGTCGCATGAATTAATTTTCATACGACAACGTCGTCAGTCGCGTGAGCTTGCAGCCTGCTTCATGGCCTGTTATGGCACCTTTCAGGAACCAATCCTACTGTACCTACACGTTTGCTTGTGGTCCTAGAGTGAACCGATTTTTATCACATCTCTACCATGCGCGAGGCAGGGACACCAGGATTAGTTTTTGATAGCAGCAAAGGTGAGAGTTCAATTTAATGTATAGTTCAGACCAAAAAATTCAGGGACATAATAAAGGAAAGTTTACGTAAGGTTAAGACATACGAATGTGTCTGGCGCTCGTGTTATGTTGGCACTTTGTATATTTCAAGACTGTGAAGCTCTTCCTCGCCTCCTCAAACATTTCTGTCACGTTAGGATGTCATCTTTCCTTGATGAAGCCTGCCAATATTGAGAGGCATTTTAATTTACGCCTGCGTAAACTACATTTTGATGAGACAATTTAGAATGCGGAGGTGTCGAGGGCCACTCGGAGGTCTCACGGTCAAAGCAACGTATGCTGGGAAGCGCCTCAGTCAGCTTAGCCTCAATTTGCAAGTAAATTTATACTGCTGCTCCTACTCGTCACTCAAACTGTATGCTTTTCGGATGAGTCTAGCATTTATTTTCTTAACACTGCGCGGGGTTATTTAGAGCTCAACACCTTTGAATTCTGTAATATTTTGTACACATGTTATTTAGTGAGGTTATATTGGTTGACCCATGTGGAGTAATCAAGTCAGAGACGAAAGCATGTGCTAGACTGATGAGCGATTGTAAGGATCCATTTGTCCCTGAGAGGAGCAGAATTTTTTTTTGTACCCAAACACCCCGCAAAGTTATTTTTGAAATTAAGAAGGGACCGCTAAGTTATTCTTGCGCATGAGAATGTACAGTAAAATTGTTCTAGTAATAAGGCAATTTTACTTCATAAGAAAAGAACACAAAGTTATTTTTGTGGAAGAAACAACGTAATGTTATTGTTGACGTAGGGAGGGGACCCCATAGTTAGTCCTACGCTTGAGGTGGAACTGCAAAGTTATAGTTGTGCTGGAAAAGGGACTACGAACACAAAATTATATTTTGCATGAGAAGGCACTACAAAATTACTATTGTACTTGAGAAAAGACCTTAAAATCATTTTTGTAGATGAAGAGAGATCGCAAAGTTATTTTGTATACGAGAAAGAACCGCAAAATTTAGTTCAAGGTCTCTGTAGAATTACGCGGGTAGCCGCTATACTTTGTATGTGACTGACTTCGGAATAAACTATTTTTCTTTCTTTCTTTGTTTCTGACGAAATGACCCTGAGCTGCGGCTCGTGTGCTGTGGAGTGTCTGACGCCTTGTCCCTGTCTCAATTATTCAGGTTTTATCGTTAGCGAGAACTGCGTATTGAATGCGTGCCACATGCTGGAACAGGTCGCTAGAGCAAAACAAAATCAAGTTCATAGAAGAACGGGAATACGATTCTGTGTCACGATAAGTTTAACAAATATTATAATCATTGCTTAGAATAATTATAATTATTCTAATCATCATGCGCTAGAATGAGACGCCAAATTCTAGAAATAGCTATTTCAGTACAAAAGGGAATTACGATTCCATGGCAACACTTGTTCATATAGAAAAACGCTTTTTTTTCCAATATTTTTTACACAGGTGCTTCTTTGAGCTCATCGCCGTTTGCATGTAGGGCACAAGTTCCATGTTCTTTTTTATGACGACAACAAATGAGCGAGTTGGAAAAGTTCTGACGAGCGCATAATTTCATCCATGGCTCTCTGACATTCATGCCTAATATGCTGCCGCCCTCGAAGTGCTTTAGAATTTGTTCAAAGGCGCACCGCACGCGTGCGCTGCGTCACGGAAGAGACGTAAAAGTCGATGTATCTCTGAGGAAGCCCCATGCGATGCAGGCATTAGCAGCAATAGTTCATGATAATTACATGCAGTTTCATCAGTGCGGGTACCGCAGTAGTGCAAGCCGCAGCAGCAGGCTGCACGTACGGCCGCTCCAGGCCTGGCCACGCGCCGTAACCGCGCATGCGTCACCAGGGAGCGTAGGCGCGTCTTGAAATTTATGTAAGAGCTTACTTTCAAATTCACCTAAGAAATAGCTTAACAACTTGTGAAAGAATTTGATTAAGATGATCATTTGATACTTACGTAAAATTTTTCGTAAGAACTTACTCAATACTTTGGATGAGAACTTACTCAAAAACTTGCGTAAGAACTTACTGAAAAACCTACGTAAGGACTTACCTAAAAACTTATAAGAATTTGCTGAAAAAGATGTGTGAGAACTTCCGCAAAAATTTGCATAAGAACTTACTTAAAAAATTGCGTGAGAACAATCGTGAGAACTTGCTTTAAAACTTACGTAAGAATTTGCGTAAGAATTGCATACACTGCAAATTTTCCTGGTCAAAACTTATTCATTATCAAATGTAAAAATTACTGTGCGTAGAAATATATTCATGCGCTGGATACTTAGAAGTGAATCCCTTTGTAATGTTGTTATGATAATTACGCCGTGTAATTTGGCTAGTTGAAAAGGAAATCCCCCGTATTACACGATTAAATTCTGCATGTGTCCTGTGGTTCAAGTGCAGATCAATGCTTATTCCTAACTGAATTGATGATTCCAAATCATGCGCATCATGAGCTCCTTGTACTCATGGACACCACTTGCGGACAAGCTGTAGTCCCCCAGGCCCCATCAGGGGGCCATTCTCTTGTGAAATACACGGTAATTTGTGTAGGGCACGCGGACATTTGATGTACATTTATAAGTCATTATTACATTCCTTACGCCCTAGTGAGAGGGTGCATTTGGAGACTTAAGTTATGCTCTCTGCTGGAAAAAGAAATGTGTAGTACAAAAGTAAAAGTAATTTGCAATGGGCTTTTACGTACCGGAGTCAGTACAAGTACTCATTCCTGATGTACAGTGTCTTCAACCAGTAATCAAAAAGCCTACTCCTGGTGTACAGTGCCACACCAGTAACCCCTCACACAGCCCACTCCTGGTGTTCCAGCTCAACGGCCCCGTTTGCGCTGCGACGGGGCGCAGTGGCCGCCGCGTTTGACGCATGGCGCGATAAATCGTGCGTAACTGGCGTGCGGAGCTGGAAAAAAAGATTTCTGGGCATTAATTGAAATGGTGAGTTGGGAGCTTAACGCGTTTGTCCAGTGAGGTGAAGAGAAAAGGACGAGCGTTGGTGTTTAGATTGGAATCATAGCGTCCATGTCAACTGCATGCATTGTATGCGGCGGTGTTTGTTAGTCTACAGAGCATCACGACTTTTACGCGAATAAAACTATCACGGTGATGTCGGTGTCACACCTCGACTAAGCGTGTGTGCATGGTACTAGGACTTGTGTATCTTGAAACTGCGCCATAATGCAAGTTTGGCTCCATTGTTTATGCTTCAACGCTTGATGTATTTGAAAATATTGCTGCAACGAACGAATTTTGTATTATTTTTTAGAGTACTAGAATGCATGTCATCGAATGATACAGATGTAAAATCTGAATTATTAAATTTGACGTGAATCAGTTGCCAAAAAACCATCTTACTGTATGGAACCTCGTTGTGAAATAGTGATTCGTTCTTTGATATGAGGGCGATAAAAATGTTGGTACAGAATCGTGTGTAGGGCTGTAACTGGCTTTGCAAAAGTTAATGGAGAGCAAAACCAAAAACATCGCCTTACATCACTTTTGATATGCTTTGCCCTGATAACACTTGCACATTATTGGCGTAGTGCAATCCAAATTTGAAAGTTTTATTTAACTAACTTTGTATACTAAAATCGTTGATAATTACAAGGTAATCAAAAAGTTCTGTTCCTTTTTTATTAGCTATTGAATGAAGTTGAAATATATACGTAATGCGTGTAGCAATTTTGTCAGATTCGGACAGCCGAAAGTAGGAACATCAGACTTTATAAAAACACACTCACCGTGCTTGGCCATCAGGTATAAAATCCATAAGAAAAAAGAAGAAACGATGAAAAACATCCACAGTTATTACCGTGTACATTATGCATATGTGCATAACTGTATACACATAACAAAAATCCTTGTGTCATCAAAAATGATAGTGGATCTAATGTAAAATAATGCAATTTTTGGTATCGTTAATACGCACTGCCTTCTCTGTCATAGTCTCGCTCACCAGGAATCCGCCCTCAAGAACCTGGACTCGGGATGATTTTCTTATCCAATTCCATCAGAGCGTGAATCAATGCTAACATACACTCAAAAAATATAAAATCTTGGCGCATTATTATATGATTAGGGTATTAGATGAGGCTGACTCACAGTATCATGTGCTGTGTAGTGACTGTTAGGCTATAAACTTCACCATAGACAGGTTTATTACTAGTAACCATGTTTTTATGAATAATCATTAAAATATCTTACTTCCTCAATCATACAATTAACATATGACTCTTTATTTGTTCGACACAGAGCACGGTGCGGCGGACTGTTCTTCAACACTTCTTGGGCCTGAATGCTCCTTAGGGGTTAATTTACGGGCGTCGAGAACACCTTACGGGGATGAGAGTGCGCTCATTGTGTCTGTGATCATCAGCGAATAATAGGAGACGTCGCACTCCCCCGAGCTCTGACCAGCTACGCTCAGACGGATTGGCTCTAGCGCCGCTCATGTAAGGTGTTTGCCTTGTAGTAAGATTGTGTCTATGTCGTCCAAAGCGCAAGACATAGCGTGCCTGCCTCCTAGTCAGGAAATCCCCGATTCGACGCTCCAGACGGAGTGCTTCCCTTGGGAAAGGATTACTGTACGCGGGACTCCTACGCAGGCAGCGTACTAGTGTAGACTGCTTCCGAGGTACATAAAGTTTCTTGTGTTTGTCGTATTGTGGCTGCATCCTTTCTCATCCTATTCTCTTCGGTTTGTGTGAGAATGACCTGTTGTAAATATCGATCGCCAGCTTGAGTGTCTTTATATCTGTTCTGGCTCCCAACTTTTTTGTTACCTGAGGGAGGTGCAGGCTCTGTCACAGGCTCTACAGCTGGTTGTACCGACCGAGGCAAGATAACTTCGTACTTTGGAAGGAACTCTTCACTTATGACGATGATGGCTATAATTTAGTCAAACCAGTGTTTGACATCTTGTTCAGTAATTGTTACTTTTTAGCAATTTTAATTTACAATTTCCTTACTAATGTAATTCAAGCGCATCCGTTTGTATTTTCACATCTTAGAAATTGTGGTAATGGTGTGAGCACGTAAATTGGTTGGATATCATGGAGATGAATGTTTACAAGTTCCTAGAAATCTATACATGGCCGCACTGGTATCAGATCTCGGTACGCAGTCCGCATGGATAATATCTTTGTCTCGTCACTCTTGGCAGAGAATTTTATTTACGGGGTCTTTTATTTTTCTGCAAATATCTTCAACTGAATGCCGTATTCTAATATATCGTCAGTCCCTCCAAACAAGACAAGTGCGTTTCCATGGAGAATGTAAGTTCTTGCTCTGGTCAGAAAGCACGAGCTTTTATTACATCCAATATATCTAATACCTCAACGTCGAAGAACTTTCAACGCTCGTAACTTTTAATTAGTACTGTCTCAGCGATGAGAAACATTAGCTTTTGTTCTGACATGATCAGTTCTTGCCGGTGGTTGTGAGGACTTCCTCCTTCAGATGCCACGTGGACGCCTTCGCTCCGAGTAAAAACAGGCGATAAATTTTATTGCATTTCGTGCTTCTGTCTTAGCACGGAAGCACGCGCAAAATGAAGGCGTTGCATTGACGCGCTATTCATGCACGATCAAAAACAAAGACTTTTTTTGAGCTCCGTAAAATATTCGTTTTCAAGTTTCGCATTTGGTCTCAGCGTTACATTTGTACACATTTTAAAGCGACCCTGTCTTCACAAACATACGTCAGATAACATTTTTGCTTGAATTCAATGCATCTTGTGGCAATCTTGCCGCGCAGTTTCACATGTTTGGGTACATGTATTTAATCTGAACTATGATCGTGATCTCGACTTGAATTTTATTGTTTTTGTGTTGTATTCGTATTGTATTCCTATCGTCTCGAAGACGTTTTGTAAAATTTTTAATATGTTATCGTGTTTTTGATGCTCCATAATTCATTCAATCCGTTTGTCAATTCTGACTGTATATTCAGGAAACCACTTTCTATGAGCGAAGCCTTCATGTGATATTTGGTAGAAATTAATTCTAAATGAAATCAAAAATTTAGATCTTGGCACTTACGCTGAAAAAGAAATAAATACGAGAATTAATCTTCCCAAAAAATTTTTGTAGTCCTAACTAAATATTTGAAAACTGCTGATTCTATCCACTGAACTCCAATGATATATTCAGGTTTTATAACATGCATATCATGTGTTAGGAACCGTTCTTAGACATCTTAATAAGTATATTCATTTTGTGAGACCGTTGTTGCTATTTACACTCTAAAACTACAGCTTTCTTTGGCCAGACGTCAATGAGAAGAGACCACAACACGGCTCGCCTGAGTCGCTTTTGAACGCACAAGCGCCATTGAATACTAAAAAATTACCAGACGCTCCGCCGCTGCTTAAAATTACTTTTAGCCTGGCATGATTGAAGCGAACGCTGCTTATTATGGTAGCGAAAGAGCCTCTGTTTGACAGGAGAAATGGGAGTTTGCACGCAATATTACTCCATTGCTGCAGCTCTTAAGAGCTTCCAGTTATCCTGACTTTTCAGTGCTTCTTTTACAGCAATTTCATAAAAACTGGCCAGTTCTGCGCTTCGAAACAGCGTTGTCTGCTAAATGGGAGAAACTAATGTGACATTTGCTCTCGACCAATAAGTTCCTAAATTTTGAGCTGTATGGTATAAAAGACTAATTCCTAAATGTACTTATGCTTGTACAAACTGCGAAGAAGCAGCTAGTGCTTTTTGTTGAGCGTCTTGATGCAAATCTAACATATTTTGCATTGAGTGGTTTTCCTGACTCGCTAATCTCGGCGCCACAATCAGAGGCCTTACTCAAAAGGACCGGGATCACCACAGTGTCGAGTCACGATACCCCCGCTGTTTCTTCTGGTTGTTATTCCCAGTGTTCCAATTTTGTCGCATTCATCACTTCATGAGAGAGGCACAGGTGCGGGACCTGAAATCTGATTTCTGAGCAAGAATTTCTTCTTTGTTAAGTTCTCTTCGCAAATCTAGGGTGAAAGTAGTGCTCTATAGCGTCACAGGAACATGTAATAAAAAATCGTTTTTCTTTAGTGAACCCCTGGAATTTATCGCTGTTCGGGAGGTAGGGGCTTGTGGGATTCTTGAAATCCTCTTGGTGAAAACTTGCGTCGTGTCAGCGTGTTCTGTGAACTAAGTCTCCCTGAGAAATCATCATAGCTACCCGTATAGCGGAATTAAAAACCGTTGTTGCAGGAAAGAACTGTGGGATTATTTTTGTAGTCAGGTGGGTATGATCTTCCTTTTTTGACCTTCTGCTTCAAGTCGCGGTGGAGATCTGTTTACGTGTGGTGCAGCCAGCGTTAAGCGAGTACATGAGTCCTTACTGGGTCATTCGTAGCTTGTTTTTATCTCTTCTGAGATGCTGATCACAGTATTCAAAATTTTTAATATTTCAGTAGTAAAATATCACAAATAGTTTTTATCTCCTCAGTATTGCTTTTTTTTGCAGACGTAGATAGGTACATAATTCATTTCACACTTCGCTGTCCTTTGAGATTTTGATATTTTGAATGAAAGTAAGACCGCTAAAGGCCCGATGCTCAACATTACGGATCAGGAAGCGTAGCACGTGATTTAATAACCGTGCATGATATTGGGTGAACGTTTCATATTCGCTGAAGGCTTTGGCACAAGTGCGTAATTATACTTGGTGGGTATAAATTGAAAAAAATATATATTCTACTTTTTAGCTCTAGATATAGTTTCACAAAACATTGATTACAAAGAGAAATTAAATGGAGCAATTTATTTGGAATAATTTCCAGCACATCTAATACTACAATTTTTCTAAAAAACTTTTAATTCACGATCACAACTTTTTCAAGTCATCCTATGGTTTTAAAATGAACGTCCCGGTGCACAGCAGCTGAAATAACTTGTGCCACGAAGCCTTCATTCGTTCTCGTCACCCGTGAGCAGCGGCACCACTCGCGTTGTTGCGAAGAGCACAACAGCGGCGACGCTACACACGCCGGCCAGCACCAACCCACCAGCCTCTTGCACAAAACTGGTCGCTAAAGTCACTGCCTTGAGCAGCACGTTCACCAGCAGTTCGTAAGGTACTGCAACAGCCGACGTCTCCTGCTGGTCATAGTCTGGTCCAGGGTGATCCCCGACTGGCGAAACCACAGGGGGTTCCCCGAGTGATGGGTATGACTAGCAGCCACGTTTGCCGCGTAAGATTTCCTTTGCTGTTCTCCAGAACGTGCGCTCGTCAGAAAAGATTAATATACTTTCCCAGTAGTTCTAAATTAAATGGGGAACGTCTTTTGTAGCGAAAGTAACAGTGCTTTTCAAGCTTCCCCACATGCGTTCACCCTTCGAGATGAGCCCTTGTTATACGCGAAGATAGTCATTTCGGAGAGTGCTTTGCAAGTTCTCTGCAATTGTTTGGAGAGAACTTCTTTCGATGTGTGGAATCTTATTGCACGCACTCATTAAATGTAGAAGACCTAGCGTTAAGATCATTAGCCCAAACGCCCACGTGAGATTGCTGTTGACTAGGAAGCATGCTCGCGTAAGCCAGAATTGCTGTTTAACGTTGTATTCATTCGGGTACTCAGTAGACTTGTCTGCCAGACGATATTTTGCATCACTCCCTTCCCCCGTTTTTCTCGCACCAAAAGCTGTGCTGTCCTCAGGGAATTTCTTCTTGGCTCTCGAAATCATTGCGGCCAATGAACTTTGTATCCTGTTGTGTGTGGTGGGCTATGCTGTCCTGCGTAGCATGTATACCGTCATAATAAATGGTACGTCTAAACGAGAAGACCAACTCTGCTGATAACATGGCAGGTTGCTCCTGTCATTTGACTTATATTTCGTTAGTTAGCAAACCTCCCACGTTAAAAGTAAATGTTTATATAATTGTTTATTTTATTTTTACAATTTTCTAAGAGGGGACTAGTCCCGAAACGTTCACTTGGTACACTTGATGAAGTTTTAGGTTCTCAATATTTTTCCCTGTAATATGATTAAGGTTGTGACTCTGATTCTTTTATTTATCACTGAGTACTTTTATTATTGAGTAAGTAATTCTGAGGTCCGTCTTCTCTGGTTATGGAATACGAATATAGATTCAGAAATTTTTGTCTTGTGATGTATCGCTGTCGGTGAATCTCATTGAGATTTTACCTCATTAGATTTAGTCAATCCATGTCCCCAGCACTCCTGATGCGAGAAGTTTTTAAATTTTTATAATATGGTATATTAATGTGTGACTTTACAAAAATGTGGGTTCATATGTTTTCATTTTGAGTACCATATTTACAGAGTTTTACTCTGACAAAGAGAGAGACAAAACACATAATTAACAATGGATGTTACTTAACGGTGATATTTTATATCTTTTAATTCGGCTATCAAGCTTTTTCAAGTACTCCCTAATGTACCGGTTGTGGTAGGTGCAGCAGGGGAAAGTTACATCTACCAAAAAAAAAACAGAGACTGGAGATAAATTGTTTAATGACCATTGAACGTTATGTACACGCATAAGCAGATAAAATGTAAGATATTAGCCATTGAAATCACCGTCTGCTGAAGATACAGCTTTTGTACGTTTTCAAAACCTCTCACAAGCAATAATGAGATGGGTCCTGAGAATGTTTGTGGTGAGATGCACAACTTATAGCTGCCATAAGAGCTGAAACGCTGTTATGTGTTTCTTATTGGAGGCCTTCATAGCCATGTCCGAGATGTAATAGTTAAAAAGGTTGAAATCAGGAGAGCTGGAAGTCACATATCTCAAGTGACTTGGTCTTGAAATTGATGTATCTGCCATTCTTGGGTTGAATGCACCGTATAAGCTGGAGCAAAGTCTTGTTGAAAAACATATGGCCTGCGACGTGCTACATAAGCAATCAAGGGCTTCGTATCGGAGTTCAATACATCGCCATATGCAACGGCGTTGACTCTGGCATCTTGACCACGAAACATTGAAGCATCACGCTACCCTCACTGGTGAAGACACCTAGAATTATCTCGGAGGCGGAGAACTTGGCGTGAATGACAATCGGAACCTCTTCGAGTGTTTGGCAAACCAGAGACCATTTCTGCGGTTCCCCTTGTGATCCATGAGAAATTTTTCTCACCCTAGAAGAATCAGAGCATTCCTGTCCTGGCAGCTCGGGATGTCTTAGCTCGGTCAATAAGCGCTTGGCTTGGGCACTCTTTTCTTCCGAGTTCTCTCGGACATGAATTGGTTTTCCGCATCACGTACGACGTTTCAGGGAGGTCGTCATGAGGCACTCGTCGGATGGTGGCTTCGTCAACTTGCAGCTTTCTGGCGAGTTCCATAGCCTTTTTGAACAACAGCTTAACGGAATCGATGAATTCGGGCATCTTGGTTCTGTTCGAGTGCCGACAATATTGTTTCCTGTGGGAAACGATTTTCACATCTCCACAAGCAGCCCCCAGTTCTCTTTGCACTTCGAAGAGAATGACCGGATGACTTTCCGGAAGGTAGCGATCTCGAAATCATTGTGCCCCGCAATTATAAGGATGATGACAGAATGCCTCATCATTTCCTGTTTTAGTTTAACTTCTGTATTAGATGATGTACAACAAAAAAGGATGTTGTCACGATGGTAGAAAATAAACTGTCATACGACTAACATACGTTCTCAACTACCTGCTGGACCGCGTATTTCTGATGTATTTTATAATTTCCATTGGATAATTTTTTCAATATTCCCGCTTAATATGTATCACTCAGCATTACTTTAAGCATGGGACCAGGTTGAGAATTAATTATGGGTTCATAACTTATTTCTAACGTCCCATCCAGCTCTCGGTCGGCTTTCATTTCATGGTGGCCAGCTGAACACGAAATGCTTCAAATTTTGAATATGTCTTTCAGTTTTCGTATTATTGTCTGAGTTCCTTGTTCTGCCACAGTTACCAATCCTGCCCTCGAGGTACGATGCCAAATGACCATCAAACATACGAGTATTACAATTCTACGTGTGCTAGTTTCTTTGGTGTTACTCTTTTACAGTAACAAGTAGGAGAAAATTAGTGACTCTCAAAATAAGCTGAAAATTGAATTTTTGAGTATCTAAGCTACAATTTTCCAGTAGCTGATGTGAAAAAATTTCTTGTTCAAGCATTACTGCTGAGTATTGAAACGATAAACTTATGTTTCTTTCATTTTCATTGATTAAAAGATACGCATTTTTGATATATGATGCCTCGAATTAAAGAAATACTTTTCAAAATAACCTCTGATGAGTTCACACAGGTCCCATTGGTATGTGCTGAACTGACGCATGTCCCAGGGAGCCTGGACGTATGCTACTCGCCTCCTATCGTCGCGGTGATCACTGACAGATATGGAGCGCCCCCATCTTGTTCTCATGTGATCTGCAGACGCGGGAATTTTAGTTTAGGTTGATCAAGGCGTGCAATCGCATCTGCAGAGATGCTCCATTTCCCCACAGCAGGGAAGAATGATTCTTCGAGTGATTAACGTTTTCGACCAAAAATAATCCGCCATCTCGATCTATGCGGAAACAGTGTGTACGTTCATCTATTTAAAAAGTCTGCATTTATAGGCTTCACAGTTTTTTCTGAGCATTCAGAGGCGCTGATGAGGAAGAACTTTTTTCTCCTCAGCTTCAGAAGCTGTTGGAATGTACATTATATTTTATAGCATGCCATTTATTTCTAGGTGATAGTGCAAATTAATGCAACTGTATTGCAGTTTTTCACTTTGAAATTTCAGTTGATAACTACACAAGTCAATGGATATCGTGAAGGTATGAGTTCTCCAGGGAAATGCTTTAATTTTTTCTAGTATTTTTATTCAGATATATTGCGTAGGAATGCGTGCTCACTTTGTAGAAATGATATGCTGTTTCTACCATCAATTTTTACTGCAGTTTTATTTTCAATTTATACTTGCTGCTCGTACAACTTGTTCAGCTATAGGAGAAAGCGCAGAGACCGCATCAAAGTTAACTGACTTAATTTATCGTATCGAACTGGAAGTATCATTGCCGTGATACAACAAGCAAGAGCTTCATAGGATTGTTTTTCATACATGTTCTTTGTAAAAATGTACAGCTGTCCCCCGCATAGAGCATTAACCGCTCTATCTTTTTATTTGCTTCTTAGAACACGCTATAGTTGCTAATTATATCACAAATACTTTTCGTGCTAATTGATGCTTACTCTAGTTGATGCCGCTCTATGCAGTAGATGACTGTAAAGCGGTTGTTGGCTGGAACTGATCTAGTGCTCTGAAAAGGGGGTGCGATGATATTTTGCTACATGGATGCGAATAGAGTGTTTGCCTGAAAAAATCTGACAATTAATATTCTTTGTTATGCAAGGGAACCGGGGTGTAGCCAGGTGAGTAGAGACTGCTTTCGGCGAATAAAATTCTCGTAACTTAAGTTACTTCGACTTTAGAAATGTGCTACCGAAGTTATCAATCCCGGTATAACGGAGAGTGCAATTACTCGAAGTGCGGACGTCGAGTAAGTCAGGCGTTTTGTGGTGCTGCAGGCAGCCCAACTCTTGAGCCTATTTCGTCCTCGGTGGCCGGTTGGGTGAAGTGGACACAATCTGTTTTTATTTGCAGAAGCTCAGTGTTTTAGCGTTTAGGAAAGTTTTACTCGAATGAGAAAGAGAGGGAGAGAGAGAACGTCAATAAAGTGCATGGCAAAGAGCAACCTTCTTGATCAAATACCTGGAATGATGATGTTGGCAACTTTAGAAAAAAATGAAGAAAAAATATACAGAGATCATCGTTCACACTTCCAAGTACCTCTGCAAACGCACGCTCAATGAGAGATCCCTCACTAGTGTCAGCGATAACATAACAAAAAGAAGTAAACTTTATCCACGTTCATCTCGAGGTCTCGAAACTAGCACTTTACCCTGCTCGAACACAACGAATACGAATGCCGAGGTGAGCTGCAGCCCCTTGGACAATACCGAGAAGTGAATCATCCTCCTGCAGCTTTGGGTAGCTGGGGTTCCTGAGTTTCTCTCTGTAGAAAGGAGCGTTTATGAATTGGTCTTCTTCAGATGTATCTAACGCTAGCCATACACCCCCTCCCTCCTCTCTCAGTATCAACGAAACTTGCTGCTCGAGGTAGTAAGTTGCATTTGACATCCACTATATATGTATACTGTATTTTTTCTGTATGTTTTCCTTAAGTCGTGGGAGCAGGCATGCCGCACAATCATCTCACTATTGTAACATGCATTTCGTTGCTGACGGGCGCACTCCTCCTTTGAGAGTAGATACAATTTTGCCGTCTTCCACGTAGAAACGCGAAGGGCTCTCGCATCAGACACCCATGCTTCGCCTGCTTCGAACATGGCAAACAGGTTGCGGGTTGGCTGAGGTATCTCGCATTTCATGATGAAAGAATATTGTCATTTTTCCTTACGTCACCTGCTTTGCAGATTTTTCAGAATACTTTTATAAATTTGATTACGTACTGCTCGAATAATCCAACCAGAACGTAATTAAATTTACTTGACAATAATCTGTAGTATGTACTTCAGGAATTTCCAAGTCAAGGTGCAAACAATACGTCGATGTCGAAACCTTGAATGAGTACAATTTACAACATTCTCACCGTTAGGCTTTGATGGGAGGTATCAAAAGAGAGGTGCCGACATGGAAGGGGGAAGCGTGGAATATGTGGAGGTGGTGGGGAGAAGGGGGAGGTGCGTGACTGAGGGCGGCAGATGCCCCAGCCCACGACGCCCAATTAGGGCTGCAGTGGCCGTGTAAAGTAATGGGCTTTCCTGGCTGTGGGTGGCCGTAGAGTTAGCGAGCTTCTCCTTTAAAGACTACAATGGCCAAATCTTGTTTAATGTGGACGTCTTTACGCGTTCTGCATTGATTTGGCCTTCGTTCCTGCGCTCACCTCTTTTTGGCCTCTCTGGCGCTGACCTGCGTGGTGACCGTGCTCTCCGACGCCACCTTTTGAGATTAATTTTAGGAAGAAAGCAATTTTCAACCAAGTAAATATTTATTTTAAAATTTAGAGTTTTTTAAATCGTATTTCACAAATAGCTTTCGTTTCTAGAGAAAATCAATCCTGGTTGGAACTCAAATATTGCGATCATGACGGCGTATGCTGACTCATCAGATGTGAACTTTTTCCATTGAATTTATTCGCGCGGTAGTTGGGGCTTGGTAATTTTTATAGCACGGTCCTGGTGTGGTTTGAGAGCCCGGCAGGCCTGCGCACCATAAAGCGCGAGTGCAGGAGCGAAGGGAGTATGTCGTAAATTAGACGCCACCTATAAAGTGCTGATCAGGCTCCACCTTCTTAAGATGCGCCGCAACACCACCGGTCTGCATGGCGCGTTAGTGCAACAGATTTTCCGAAAGCGCTGGCCAAAATACGCGTAGGCTTTTCTTGGACACTGTTGCTTCAGACGTACAACTTGTGTTCAATCCACGGCATCTAAGATTTATTGTAGCATGTATTATATCTTTTAACAAAATATAACTAAATGTGGTGTGAATTTTTTGGAAAATGAGGATAAAACACAATGTTCTTAAAAAAACAGCACACCAGTGGGACTTCGGACGGACTGCCCGAACTTCTTCCAAGGTTTCCAAGATACAGCGTCTTTTACACCGTTGGTGTTAGCTGACGGCGACTGTTTTGTATAGTGTGTAAAGTGATTATTTTATTAAAAGAGCTCACGTATGTTCTCGACCTTTCAAATTCATCGGACTTCATTCAACGGAGAGGATCTGAATGAAATTTCCAGCTGAGTGTTAGGAGAGAAGGTATTTTATACGAAACGGATGCAAACTTGAGTCGTTGAAAAATTGTTAATTACATTACGTCTTAGAATTAATGAATTCCTACAGTGTACCATCAGTTTAATAATATATAACATAGAGGAAATTTATTATTTTATCTGCGAAATAGTTCTTGTTTCATCAATATTTTCTGGGTAAATTGATATCTTTGAATCGAAATCTAGAATTGATTTCGTTGATGAAGTCTCGTTTTCCAGCGTTCAAATTAGTCTCTTCGTCTCTGAAATATACTTTTCTTTTGGAAAATTTTCAAGTGGTATATTACATTTTAAAACTGAACGGTAACTTTTCATGCTTTCCAGGTAAAAGTATATACATTGTTCTGTTTCTGGTAGGGTTTTTCTTACGTTATGATTTTCAGTGATGATACAAAATACAAATGGGATTCTAGGGGTACACAGTTTGGTTCTATGAGTTTATCATCAACTTTGTGAGCTGGCATTGAAGGGCGGCAAATTAGTACAGAGTAATTTCAGTATCTGGTTTTCGTTTCAGTTTTCTTTCATTTTTATTTCATGATGTTCTCTTTTTTATTACAGTTTACTCATTTTCTTTGTCGCTGTTTCGAACACTGTAATCAGTCGGCTGACGCTTGTTGACCATATGTATCCTTTAGGAGCTTGTCAGTCACTCATCTCAAGCACAGTTCTACAACTCCATATCGTTACTTTCCTTCGGCCAGAGTAAATAAAACATTACTTTTTGAACCGTGATGGGGCGTTCTGCAGAAACATTGAGTCACGCTTCCTCAGACTAGCAAACACACTAGCTACGCCCACACACTATTGTGTGTCTTACATTTGTTAACCGATGGGAAAGCTTGAATTACGCATCAAAATCATAAAAATGAGTCATATGCTCACTCTTTACCTTGCAGTATTTTTTTAGCACATGGAACATCAGCAACAAAGTTTCATGATCTTTTTACAGCAATCTTATGGCTTGTGCTAAAGCCATGAAGCTTAGCAAATCGTAGCAACTAAATGCAAACGACGCTATCGTCGACAATTCCTGGAGGTGTAAATGGCAGGACGGATTCTGCAAGTGACCTGCGCGACGAGCGGAGCTGATGTACGCTCTGCAGGTTAACTGGCGCCCTAGCAGTCTTACAACGCTCAATTCCAACGCTGCCGCGGCAGCAGGCGGGAACAATCTTTGATGAAAAAAGTCGGCGTGTCAGAAATTTGAACCCCACTGGATAGAGTAAAGAGCCGCAAATCACGGATCATTTATTGTAAGAAAGGCTCAATTTTGCAAGTTCTTTTGTTTAGATTAATATACTACTACAAAAATACAAACCCTGTTGCACTAATTTACGGTCTCAAATCTACCCAGATCTTTTTGATTGACTTGTAGCTAACATTCGCCATTCACGAATCTGAGCACTCTAACATACGAGTTCTGTATCCGGTCGTGTTGCTGCTACTGAATTACGTTCTCAATGCGTCGTTGGCTACATTTTCTTTTATTAATGTTAGTTTCAAACTGCGTTGGAGATGAGGCGAAGGGTGATTGGAGCCGAGCAACATTCCGCAGAATATAGTCTGTGTTCATTACAGAGTAGGTAAGGGCCAGGAGGTCATGCCGCTCGTATTTTAAAGCACGTTATCAGGCTTTAACCTTTAGACTCCAAAAGTGCCACCTCAGACCATGTCAAACCTAACCAATAGTGAAAGTATTTGGGAACCATTGACCTGTTCAGGACTCAAAGGGTTAAAGCATCCGTGTCTGAGAAGACCATGAACTGGCTTCTGGCTTGTTTTAGTTATATAATTTTGTTCATCCATTTTGGTGCAGTCCGCTACTTGACTGCATACCTGGTTATGAAAACTGGCTCGATAGTCGTCTGAAATTGCTGATTTTAAGGTCGTGCTCATCAAAGAATATAAATTCATCATTAAAATGAATTTCATTTGAATTTTTTTACAGTTATACGTCCGAAATACAATTGCGACAAAATACTACTGTTGCTGCGACGTCTGTTGGTTCCCTAAGTTACTCTCAAGCACGATCAGAGATGTCTACTAATTAAGTGTAACTCGAGTTACTCAGGCCACTCTAAGCGCGAGCTACGTAAATTGATCATTTTTCCGACCATTTTCGAAGCAAATCGCTAGATTTACTAGCTAACGCCAAAACCTTAACGATACTATAAAATTGTATTTATCATAATTTCCTCTTAACGATAAATGACGTCATTTTTCACACTGATGTAACCTGCCATGGTTAGCACACAGGACGTGCGCTGCTGGGATCCCATCGCGCGAAGAAGCTGCCTCTGGTAAGGGACTGCAGCCGGTACAGTTCAGGCCAGAGTCTGGAGACGGTGATCGCGCACCTGTGATCACAGATCAGACGAACCACCGGAAAGAACTCTAGGAACAAAGGTCATGTCTGCGTCTAATGTGCATTTGCACAAATGAATCAATGAAATATTTTTTAAGCTATAATCCCTAATACCAAACTGAATCTCCTCTATGTTGACTGCGGCAGAATTATTTGAAGAAAATCTGATCTAACTTCAGTTAACTCTTCTACAGTTTCACTCGGTTATTTTTCATTATATCTTTACATGAAAAATGCTGCCGTCCTGTGTAAGAAGTGGTAAAACTGCTCTCGTACAGCGCATGTAAAATTTATTTCATGATTTCGTGCACGCATACCTGTTTAACTTGTAACTTGTTGATTTTCTTTGGTTTGATACGCTCGTTCGCCCCTGACCTTTGTAATTGCGCTAACACGAATGAGCGAAATTTCAATGAAATTCACGTGTTACTGATGTGCAGATGCTAAATGAATGTCTTTCTCTTTCATCGAGTCGCTTGAAACAAGGTAACCATTCTGCAGTACGGAATGAGTTTATATGTATAAGGTAAATAACCTATAACTGTTCAACTTACGACTGAAGGAAATGAATGGCATTCTGCTGGAGTGAACGTAGTTAGCAAATGGCTATTGATCAGTATCGTTGACAATCAATCGTTTGTCTATTTGTTTTGCTTAGTTGTTTTTCTTCTCCATTTCGCATTTTAGTTGAAATTTGATAAATTCGCAGAACAAAATTTTCATTCAAAGACAGTCTACTTTTCAATTTGATTAAGTGAAGTCTGTGCAAGATTCAGAATGTATTCATACGCCAGGCGAAAGCTCCAATTCTGAGTGTAGGATTCTCGCTCTTGGGAAGTTAATCCCTGGAAACTGCTTAAAAAATGGTCATCATTGAACTTGTGCCATTAAGGAGGAGTTCAGAGCTAGCCGTCGTAATTAACTGGGGCCTGCTCCAAATATACTATATCAGAAAAGCATTTTGAGGTAAACTCTGCAAGGTGCCTTTAAGGTTTCCTCTCAGTTGCGGTAATCGTCCAAGTTGTCGCATTAGTGCCAGCCTCGGCCACCAGAGAGCACCTTGCTCCCTGGGATATTAATCTCTAGGCAGTGTTTTGCAAACAACACTTGTTGCTCCACCGGCCACCTCTGCCACGTACAGCGAGCCATTGATCTTCCACGGCCGTGTGAAATAAAGTTACGATGCTCAGTGTTGCTTCATTGGAGATCTGAGACACGCATCGTAATCCTTGGCTCTCGCTACCTGGAGAAACATACTTTGGCATTTTTACCTCGGCAAGGTGAAGCCAGTGCATGATTGATTAATTGCGCGACGAAGGCTTCTTAGATTTCTGGCTCACGACGCCTGTTGATGAGGTACCTGGAGATATATACTCTGGTATTTTCTCCTATGTATGGTGTGGAGCTGGTACATGATTTATTTCTTCCAGAATGGGGCTCATCAGTTCGTCGCTCGTGAAATCTGTTGATAGCTATCCAAAACGTAAGACTAGAACGTTCCTCATGAACTTGGCGGTATTTAGCAGAACTTTTACGCAAACTTTTCTTGTACTAAATGCGAGGTTTGTCTTATTCAACATGCTGTGCTTGATCGCTTGGGCAGTAGCTGTACTTACGCGGCATTGCTCGAGTGAAAGAATTCATTCACGCACGAAAGAAATACATTTCTCCGTCAGCTGATTTTTTGTTTCAACGTACAATGCGTACTGCTGTTTTCACAAATTACGGGAGCTAAAAATTCCATATTTTTAGCACAAATTACGTATTTTATGGGACCTAAAATATCGATTTGTCAGTTGTCAGGAACGCGTACTGAGTTCGAGCGTGGGTCTGAATGGCATCTTTTCATTTCATGACGACTAAATAATTGAAGTGAAGCTCATGTATAAATTGAACATCAGCAGCAAAACTAGCGCGAGAAAAGTTAAGGATCTCTACAGAGCTCGTTTCAAAATCTCATCCCTCTCTTTTATCCAATTTCGTTTGAAGTCTGCTCATGAAAATCCAATGAGAAAAATTTGAACGGGAACCCGATCGTATCAGTCGGAAAATGCTTTCTTTTTATGGGATTTATTGGCCGGTTAATCTCAAGGAGGGACTTATCAGATTGTGCCCCGGACGGTAGACGTCATAAGGTCGTCGGTGTCGCGAGCCATGCTCCGGTGATTGTCATCCACAGGATTCCATATCTTCCAGTTCTTTCGAAGAACTTTATTTCCGATTTGAATCTGAATCTTATTTACACGTTATATGGTCACTTTAATTTGATCCAACGTTTCTCCGGAGTGGGGGAAAGAAACGATATTCTTCGTCTCAGACAATGAAGCTGTTAATCCGCGGACATTCCGCTCTGGCTAATGCTCCTCCCGGCAACTCATTTGAAGGTCTTTTCAGCTCCCAAATTTGAAATTATTAAGATGCATCATTCTCGAAATGACGGACACATGTAGCGGTAGCGGCGCTACAATCTAGTGGGTGAAGCGGTAGCGGTAGCGCCCGCTACATATTTAAGTAGCGATACGAAGTTNCGCTACATTTCAAAGTAGCGCTGCCCAGCTCTGCCAATACTCTTTACCATGTTACCAACTTGCCATGCTCGTAAGCAAACATTCAAGCTAGAACATTTTGAAGCATTCGTTTCATATGAAATCTTATTTACTGGCACAAATTTCGCAGTCAACATGGCCGACGGTACGGCGCGATGCAGAGGCCATTTAAACGTACCAGGCAGTCTCTAATTAGCTGTAATTGTTCAGCGTGCTCCACTGCAGTCGCAGCAGCAAGTGATGCTCAGCGCCAGCAGTTCGAGTTAGGCACTAACTGCTTTTACCATCGTAAACACACGCATCTCGTACTAGGCAAAGTGTTAGTTTTGATTTATATCGCATTAAATTTGTGATTTGCTGCACAAACTCTCATGCATTTAACAAGACTCATAAACTTTCGTTTATGAAAACCGAAAGTTTCGATCGTTCTTCACAGTGACTCAATGAGCTGCTGACGCACGCAGCTGCAGCCGCTGCCTCCGGAGAAGTACAGGCTGGGCCATCAATTTCAACACATCGAAAAATGTATATTGTGTATTTTTATGTTTCAAATACCATAGAAAATATTAATCCTTGTCCATTAAGAGCGGGGAACACGTAAAAAGGCACAATATGTAAATAGAAATAGTCGTTTTTCCTATTTATAGAAACTTATGGCTTACCCTTACTCTATATATTCATTACACCGGAGAAAACTAAGAAGAAGTGCTGTTTTTTGCTCTACCGGCATTGCTGGTTGTTATTCTTGTGCGTATTGCCCATTGAACTCATGCACGACATTGTCATTTATAGTAGAAAGTGAAAGAGAAAGTGATGCGTTCTACGTGGGACTCTTCATTTTAACTAAATATACTTTCCCGTGCAACTGAAGTCATTTGAAATTTCTGTAACCAAAAATTTGGCTGTGAGATGTGAATTTGTTCGGGGAGTCTCCTTAGATGCAGGAAGATGTCTGGCGAGTGCCGTAATTAATTAATATAGCACATGTTGGGCGCTTCTGAAACAGTGACAAACCGCTCAATTCTCACTGTTTCTGGCACGAGTCAGATTGATTGCCGCTCCACCGTCCAGAGGAGTGACGCTGTGCTGGGTCATGGAGTCTTTATCATCTGCTTTGTTCTCACTGGACAATTGCTGAAGAAATGTAGGCTTATATTGTAAAGGGCGAGCATTGTCATTAGCATTTTGCTTTCCTTCTTCAGTGAGAGGGTGATCAAATCATAACGTAGATCGAGGCTTTCCGGGAAGATGAACTTCTAAGAGCAAATATTCCCATTCACGTAGACTCCTCGTTCGACATGCACAGCAGATATTCGAATTATATTTTGAGGAAAGGCTTTTATTAGCGATCAATCATGATTAAAATGCACGTGTTTCATATGCAGGGTGCAAGAAAAACGGAAACTTTTGAAAAAGTCAATAAAAATAGAAAAACGTTGACAAAAAAATATATTGACAACTGAGCGTCCACAACTTGCCTTTTAGAGAGACAGTAATTCCAATTACAAATCGTAAATGTTTGAAAACTAGGTCCTGTAGATTCTCAAGACTGCCGTTACGCAATTCAAAAGTTCATGTTTTTCTGTGTCACTCTGTGCATATATACTTTCAGTGGAGAAAAATGGGAAAGTCGACAAAGTTTGAAGAGTTCTGAGACATATACAAAGTGCTTAAAATTTAAACTCATCGGAATCTACCATTCTTTCATACTCAGAGAGTAAAATATTAAGAGGCTTAGGTCTCTTGGGCAGTCGAACGCACGGACAGGTTTCCGCTGTAGATGAAACATTGTAAAGATACAGGAAATTGAGACTCCCTCCGTAAGCTTGCTTGCTGGATGAGCACTTCCGTGGAATTGCGTTCCTAGGCACTCAGTTTATGCGCTTCTTCGTACGTTTTACGACAACCTGGATTATGGTGCGGCGATTTTCATGCCTTTGCAGGATAGTATTTCGTTGTCAATTGTACGGATCGCATGCACAGTGGAATCAGATTTAAAAAAAACATCTCTGCATTCACTGCTAATATTTTGGTGTTATTGGTGATGGCTAAGTAGCGAAGGTATTTGCTAGGATAAACTTCCTTGTTGATGTTCAAAGAAGTGATTTTTCAATAAGAGCTGGGTATTCTAGGCTTTACAGAATGATTTTCGTCTTAATTTTATCTTCTCTTGATTTTTATGCTTTACACACACCTATCACTGGGAATCTTATTTGAGCCGAGTAATTCACTTTGTAAACGAGTGATCATGATATCATCGATTTCCTTTCAAAGTTTCGGAAAAAATGTTCCTTGTAATCTTTCACTGCATCATTTGCATATATATTTCCATATTGCCATCTTCATTTCGTTGATTTTGTTACTATGCGCACAAAACTAAATTCAATTACCGTCACCACGCTATCAAAATCGTTGCTTTTCAGCGTACCTAAAAGATTTTGTTTTCTTAACTGCAAAGCCAACTTAAGCTGCCTGCTGCAGCATGTCGCTGATGTAGTATTTCAGAAATTTAGGCTTATGTTTCTTCGCTTTCGGCAACTCTTGTGCTTTGTTTAGAAAGATGGTGGGTCATCTGACGTTGGCTCTCTACTTAGAATATACGTCGTTGAGCCTACATGCGTACTTACCTTTATATTATTCACGGGTGAAAAGTTCTCTTCTGTTCTCTGGGAGGGAGAAGAATTAGCTTCGAGCCATATATTGTAAACAGGCTTTCAACGCACAGCGCATTGTCCGGCCAAAACTTGGTCAGAACTCATGAAGAATTACCGCATTTTGTCTTTTCATTTTTCATCTCTTCTTTTTTTTGTCCGGCCATTATACATGTTCTCGTCCTCATCTTGTTGTCAAGCTTATCTCGGTCCTTACCCAATTTTACTATTGTTATTTTATGCTTAAATGCTTATCCTCACCTTGTTCCTTAGTTCATTCTTCTCCTTATCCGTGCGTTGATTCTGTTTTGTTGTGACCATTTCCTAATTTTTAAGCCATATGTGTGTTTTTCTATCTAGTACTGGGTTGGCCAGCTGCTGAGAGACTTATGAAAGACCATTTTACAAGGATTAGCTTGCCGCAAAATACAGAGGAGCATTGAATTTACCAGCCCTTAATTCGTAGAAGCTATAATACGCCAACTATTTTTTTAGACTATACAGGGTAATTCACAAATTTGTGCCGTGCATCACTTATTCATGGTCTTAGATCATTCCAGATTTCAAACTGATTTGGAACTTACAATTAACATTCGGGCATTAGGGCGTTTTGCTGTAAATGTAAGTACAGAATGATCTAGAAAATATCGATTGTTACTTAGTACTTTCATGCCTGCTGAAGAAGGACTTAATATAAAAAGATTTTGTATAAAAAACATAATTTCTACATTTATTCAATTAAACATAAACGTTCACTCCTGCTGAACCAATTTTACTTGTCCTAAAAGATAATTTTGTCATTGCATCAATGATTTTCTACCTTACGCTCCAAGGGAGCATGCTGCTGTCCATTGTTATCTTATGGGCTGAATTTTGAAATTCTGCCCTGCCGATACATCTGATGGAAACTGCAGGTATTTTTGTGTGAACAGGCAGTTCTTTGTTTTCCAAGACATGCAAGTAGTTTTAGTAGTAGAAGTGTGCGTAATTTTTTACTAAATTATTCTTCAAGTATAATCTTAATAGAATCTGTTTTTCCCATTTCCATATGGCCTTAACAATGTTGATCACATTAGCATTCGGTTTTGCTGATAACTCCTTTTCCTGTAAATCTCACTATTCTACCACAAGCTTTCCTTCTAAACTAGCACCAGTCTCTTTCCTGTTAGAATTTCCACGTTACCAACCTGTCCTCTTTCCTTTAAACATTGGCTTTCGAGGAAAGTTTTCTTCAGCCAGGCGCTGGGAATCTGTGAGCCTCTCATTTCTGGGTTGGACCTCAGGTGCTCAATAGAGGCCTCCATTGTGCCCTTCTGCAGCCGGACTCGGGCTCCGCTGCTGCGCCGTCCGCGTAATCACAAACTGCGGACCCATGAAACTTAGCTTGCCAAAACTGGTGTTGTACGTTAACGCTGCCAGACCGCCCTACGTCCCTCTCAAAGTTTTTCGAGCGACTTTTTCAATTTTGAATTACAGTGTCAGCTTCAAATGAATGTCTTCACGAGATGCACTGACTATAGCTGATTAACTATTTCGAATTAGGGAAAAGGCGTATTTCATTCGTGGGATTAGATCTTATGAAGCATTGAGCTGTCTACCCAAAGGAAGACATTTAATTAAAAAATTTAAAAATTAAGCGCACGGTTCGCGCATAGAAAAATTCGCAAATGATTAGGGGGCGAATGTCAGTTTTTTAAAGTATCTTGAATGAATTACTGAATGCTTGGTTACCATCAGATTTACAATTTTGGTGACCTTTTTGAAGGAGGGCATGCACTTTGACATTGTCTCATTAGATCAGTTGAGTTGCCTTATTAAGAGAGAAGTATTTTTACTACAGGACAGGAAGCTTCACAGCTCTCTCGCCCGCGCAGGCTTGTCATCACATAACAACGACAACAGCTACTTGCTTCTTAATAGTCACCTTCTCTTCGACACAGCGGGGGCTCAGCTTAGCTACTCAAACGTGAGTAAATAAACTGAAAGTGTATCAACCAATATTTCGCTGAAGCCAGTCGCTTGGAGAATAAATGAGGCATTGAGTTTGAACGGTGCTGAATTGCCAGTTTCTGCTTGTTTTAACAAACGGTTTGCGCAAATGCAATCAAGGCAAAACTTAGCGAGCGAACTCTACCTCAAACATGACGCATAAAACTTAGCCTGATTACTGGAGATGCAGTCAAGACTGGAAGGATTAACAACTTATGGTATTTCTAATTTAGACACGTCACGCTACTCTGGATGTATCTACTGCTTAGCTAAATTAAGAGCGGACATGTTAATCCAGATCGCAATTGCTGAAGTCTGCCATTTACCCTCTCGTTGCAAAGAAGTTACTGGACATATTTCACGCAAGTAAAGATTAATGGTATTAGGGTTGTATACGACGAAAGTATACGACTCGTATACGAATGCTGATACATGTGATCTTTTTATGGTTTCCAAAGTACAAAAATAAAATTTGACAGTAATCTTCATATATAGAAATTGTTGGGCGATGTAGGAAATTATCTATTTTAATTCAAACAAGGAGGTTTTGCAGAGTTTTGAATTAGATAAAATGTGTTTCTCATCGTATCTTAATTTCTTCAGTAGGGCAAAAAAAAACATGCTAAGTAACAGACTCAAGCAATTTCACACTTAATTACATACGAGTAGTAGTGGTAGTCTAGATTGGTGCGCTCTAGTGACTTTTGAACGTCTCACGCGGAAAGAGAAGGGATTATATAGTACGGACTTTAGAGAGCGAGGAATCTACTCATAAGGCGTGTTCCCACACAAAACTCCCTGCGCAGAGAGACAAGTTAAAAATGAAAAAGTAGAAAAAAAAGTTGAGATAGCGAAGAAAGTGTGGAAACTGAAAGAATTGAAACGAGCACCAAGTATAGAATTCTCAAGGCTTATCTATAGCTAAGGTACCTAAAATGGCCATTTTGAGGTCGCTGGTCCCAAAGCATATGACAGGCAAACCTAACCAGCCAAACCTTATTGCCCACCCAAGCCCTCTGAGAGGCAATTGCAACGAAAGACGAAATGCAGACAAAATACATGTATTATGAATATTTGTATTCATAATACATGTATTATGAATTAACTAACTATTGTATTATGAATAACTATTGTATTATGAATAAACTAACACGGTATAATGCTGATCCATTCACTGAATTAAATCTCTTTCTTTAACCTTTGAATTAAAATAAGATTAATTCGGTAATTTGAGTTTTACTAAAATCTTAAACTTTTGTGATCATATTAGCAGGATGAATGAGGCTGACTGTGTTTTTGCTGTCTAAGAAGCTAAAGCGAAAATTTATTTTTTGTGTTATTCGTAAACTTCTCTTTTTTGGAGTTAGATAGTTAAAGAAGCAGAGCAAATTAGAACTGTTGAGTTATACTCAAACTTTTATGATTTAACTACTCGGACCAACGCGATCTCGTAACTTCATTAGAGGAGAACTGAATTGATTTTAGACAGGAAACATTCATCTCTATTCCAGACACTTAAATAAATGATGGAAACTCATGAGATGATATAGTGGTAATAAAACATTGTTATTGTTATGAACATGGAGACTAATGAAACATAAAGTGCAGGCCTTGAGTGTTTCAAAGGAGTGTACTGATTTGTTTGTCTGCAGGCTACGATAACAAGCTGTCGCTATTGGAGGGAATTTGTAAAATATATCATGGAGATTTAATATCTGAAATTAATTTTAAATTGAGTTTCTAGAATTTTATTCGGGGCCTGTATTTTCACCAAGATATTAGTTCGCTGATTTTGAATCGGTTCAAATATGAGCTGGAAAGGAAAGCGAAATCTCAGCAGCGACCTCATCGACTCCCGCATCACTCGAGCGCGTAGGGTGACGTCAATGTATTTCGTTGAGCGCTTTGAGGTTCAGTTTGTGCCAAGCATAAGCATAGGGCACGAATAAAGTTTTATTATCGAAGGCCGAGACGCCTTTGTTAGTTTAAGAGCTTCTTCAGGGTGCGAGCTCTTCTTTAGCTCAGTTAATTGCTACCGAACACGCAATGTTTGTTCCGGACACAACAAAAAGAATGCTTTCCACCAAAATATCTACAGTTCAGATGAACAACTTTCCAGCTGGGAAAAACTAAGCGGAACAAGGAAATCTTCAGGCCAGAACGAACACTTTGGGAGTAACTTGAGCTCGGCGTAGACCGTCCTTTGTAGTTCTCTCAGCCACAAGATCTAAGCGACCTACACTCTCCGCGCTGTTTCTCTCAGACTTTGGCAAACTACTGAGACGGCAAATGGCTGAAGACTTTGCTCAAAATATCAAGGTTATCTTACGAAGCTTGTTGACTCTTCAACTGGGATGATCAGTCTTCGGACGATTTATCCAGCCTTTAAAAAGTTTCTCGAGCGGAAAATTGTTGGGCTGTCTTCGAAATATAGAGCAAATGATATCAACTCAGAGCTTAATTCTTCATCTGGGGATGTTTGGTCGTTTAATGCTTATTGTGTTCAAATGATATTATCCATAGAGTAAATAAGAATTGTACTGTGAAGCTAAAGTTCGTTTGCGTCGAATCTTGTCAGTCATTTGCTGAGAGTGAGGAGGTTATAAGTTATGTACTTTTGGCCCACACTGTTGCCACGCCTGAATAACGTTGCACACGGTTCCAACGCTTTTTGAAATGTGTTGACGTTGTTCGATTTGCAGTTAACTATTCTTGCACGGAAACAATAATGATTATTTGTAGAATTTCCCAATCATAAGACTAAACACACAGTGGATGAAATCATTCGAATTTTAGTGGGCTTCCTTAACGTTATCGCAGTGAGGACCACAACACTTTGCTCGTGCGTGTTATTGACAGTTCGGTGTCACAATCGGCTTTCTGTAGTGCCACACAGCCTCGGTCCATGTCTGCCTTAGTGCCGCTAGAGCCGTGCGCTGCGCTCGCTGCTCGACCTAAAGGCGGGTAATAAGCCCAGCAAACGTGTCTCTCTGGATCAGAAACTGTCACACCAAAGAAACAGAAGTCTTTTTATCAGTTGTTGGCCTGTGCTCATCTTTATGCATAGCTCTCATTTGCATGGCGTTAGGCGGCCGTGCGACGCACTACACCACCCTGTATTACCCGACAAAAAATAATGCCCTATACGGTCGGGCGCACTGCTCCCCTTAAATACTACGGGCCTCACAGTTCTAATTAGAGTCTCAATCATGACGCTGGCTATGCACACCAAAAAAATGAGCGTGGGCAACTCTGGCTTCCGTTATTAAAAGTAGGAAACACACGGTCAGTTCAGCGTCCTGTTTTTTTCTCTTGAACAACGCACGGGAATTTTCCAAAGCCGAATTTGTTTCACGCTTTTCATTCCTTTGCACTACAGTGAAGTTTTATTTACGTTTATTAAAAAGCAGTAAAGTAAACTTCACATCTAACACAGAATAAACTATACATGCTGGCCTTTTGTCTGTTCTCTTTCTTCTTAAACATGTACGATCAGATTAGAGGAAGTGTTAGTGACATAACTGGGCCCTTTTCCGGGGAAAAATTTGCTTGACTAAAAACGGTCAAAATTTATGCGTAGTGTGAAAATCCATATGTTCTTTTTAAATAAACACACTGCTTGGTCAAAAATAAATCCGGATGATTGAAAAATTTAGTAAAAATCGATGGGCCGACTGTTAAATAAATCGAATTGTAGCTTGGATTCTACCTCATATGGACTCTATAGGCTCAGAACGACCGTGAAACAGTTTCCTTATTTTTAAAAGGAGAGACCTAGGAACTCCGTGTTTAGCCGTAGGAAAGTAACGAGCGTAAGATGAACGCTTCGAGCATTCAATCATCACTCCACCATTCTACTAAATATGTAATAATAGCTCAGTATTGCTTGGTCCGTCTGTCCGTCTTTCTACCCCGCTCTTAAGGATTTAGATAAGAGAAATTCCCTGGTCCGTATTCCTAAACTAATAGCGAGACTGTCTGATAAGGCAGTCCGTACCAGGGATACTAAAAACATTATTTTATTTCAGATATACCGTAAATAGTAGGGCATCGTAAGAATTTAACATCATTTGCCTTCGCTATTTTTGGCAGTGTGCGTCTACTAGTCAGCAATAAAAATTGATAATTATCTGAAAAAATATCCAAAAAGAATGAGAAGGAGAGTGAGTTAAAAAAATAGTTATAAATGACAAGCCCTATGAATTGACTAAGGACAACGGATATGAACTGAGATGGTGATTTAAAACTGTTTTTTTCTGTAAAGATGAACAAAGATTCTAAAATTTAGAGATCTAAAAGGTACCGTATTTCCCAAAAAAACTTAAATTTTTTCAAATAATGGAAGTGTTGCATCTGTAAAATTCTCTCATCGATTCTATAAATTTCTGAGACTTTTGTAGATGTAATTTGGGCTACAATTGATTTAACTCTTCTCCCAAAGTGTTCCATGGTAAATGAAGTAGTGATGTGACATACAGGATCATCTGAAGCGTATCTAACAAGTTCTTAATGAGGTTCAGTTCAGGAAATTGTGGGATCAATCCCTGTTCGTAAACAATCCTTCATGCCTACAAAACAAATCTCGGACAGCTTTGGACCGGAGATTGCGATCATAAGTTATCGTTAAAAACACCCAGTTTTAATCAAAAAATAAAAGTCTATTAAGGGGTGAACGTGATCATCAAGAACTTGCAAATAGTCCTGTTACTTCATTTTATTACTGCAAAGAATCATAGATCCTACTCCAGGCCAGTAAAAACAGCCCAGAGCATTGCATTGCCTCCAGATTCGGCACGGTGGGGACAGTGCAAGATTGGGATACAGGTGAGCGACTATTTTTGGTCAACGTCATCGAATATTCTATGCAAATTTCATTCACATCATAAAATAAAATAAAATGATCAACTACAGCAAGTATTGTACAACGAAACGTTAGAAAGTTGAAACACTTTGCTCAACTTGACTCTGTGTTGCCAATGCAAAAGTCATAGTTTAATAAATACACTTTAAATATTGACAACACGCAGCCCAAGAATGCCGGAACTCAATTTACACTGAACTAAATTCAATAAAATTTGTGGAACATACCATAGAAGGGTTCTTTTAAACGGTTTACTTGTGAACCTTAAGAGTAATTTAAATCTTCGTTGTTGACAGAATTCTTTAGCTCATTTGTTCAGTTATGGTGTCTCTTTTCACCGGCATACTTGGGAGCCTAGGCAGTCGTCATTGGCATACTATAAGAACTTGGCATTTATCATAGGCAAACCTAATTAGCAATGGTACCGTCAGAGACACTCGCTGATTTGGAACTCCACTGGTTCAAGTTTCATTCACTCCCATCATTCCTTTGACCACACATGAACTCGTTGTAAATAATTTGTATAATAATTTTTTCTCTCCCGTTGTGCAAACCGGTTTAACGGGCAATCGATGCCGTCCGCAAATGTTTCTGTTAGCTGACCTGTTAGCTTAATTTTTCATTTTCATATTCTCTTGTGAGTTACAATATTACTATCTCTATTTGTTATAGTCCATGGCTCGGGTCTTAAAATAGTATTGGAATTTTTTAAATTTATTCAGAAAAAGTAAGTTAAATATTTGAATTATTTTCCGTAGACTTAAGCCGCAGTTTCTGTACAGGTCAACTTTTGTGAATCCTGTACTATAATAATCACGAAAACTTGAAGAGTAAGTCTGTCTGTCTTCGTAATGCAGCACTCATGCGCTGCTCATTGGTTGAAATCATGCAATGTTTCCTAAAGTGGTGCTGCCACTGGTGAAGCGTCCTTCAAGCACCTGTGGTTCTAAAAGTCTTGGGTGTAATTTAACCTACTTACGAGGGTGAGTTATGACTTTCAAGGATCGACTCATATTTTTTGGTAACCTTGAAGTTCTGTCAAGGATAATTCAGTTAAAACTGATGCCTCTTAGAGCATTAGTCAACTGCGTTTGTATTCTCACTGCGTCAACTCGGCTGCAGCCATGACTTAAAACTCGTGGAATTCTGTTTCTTCTACTCTGCATTCGAAATTGCTGCATACATTATTTTTATGATCTGTTGTCTCCTCTGCATGTACCCCGGCAGCTGTGTGGTCAGTGTGTTAAGTTTGCAAGTTCTTTCGACGTTGTTCCGTTTGTTCTTTAGTTACTTATATTTGTCACTTCATTCTCTGCACCTTGTTTTCATGTATACTTTTGACTACGTTCATTATTTTTTTAATTTAATCGTGTTTATTTTCTTTTTAGCCTTGGTCTTTCAACATTTTTAAGCCTAGACCCCTTTGGTTTGTTTACAAATCCTGTACATCGTATGAAACATATCACTGTTAGATCATTTGCACATTCTAGTATGTCAAATTCAATGTAAACTCTTTTGATGCCCTTTTTTGTGGTTTTAGCATTTCTACTTTATTTTCTTACATTTTTAGCGATTCATTGTTATTTTATTCTTTTCAGATCTCATTGATTTTTCAGAATTTTATGGGTACTCATTTACTTATTTTATTTTCATCTTAAAATATTATGCTTTTAAACGTGGGAAAACTTCTTGCATGTTCTTGCTTCATAAACTCGTCGTTTTCTTCTATTCCCAACGCCAGGATTTTCCAGGGTTATTCAAGACTCAGTCTTTCATTATACAAAAGTCCTCATTTTATCTGATGGCTCGATCACTGTCCGACCACTTGCAACACTCGTTTCTTTATTATATTCTTAATATCTGCGTTTTTTCGTATTCCACTCGGAATCCATCTGTCTCGTGAAATTCTGGCAGCTTCTCCCATTCTGGCCGACCCCGCTGAAGGCGTTACTCCCGCCACATGGCCCTCGCACGCGCTGTCTTCCCACCACCCTCCCTCTCCAATCTCTTCTTTCACGCCCCGCACCTGGGCCATCTGTCGTTCTACAACCCTTATTACAATTGCGTGTAATTTTTTCGATAAATGACTCGCTTGTCTAATTGAACATTATCTGTAAGTCCTAGATACAAAACTCAATTTCATGTTCTTCCTTAGCTATTTATCATTCCAGGATTGTTTCCATAATTTTCCTGTTTCCTATGGTTTGTTGTTTCATTATCTTTGATGATTTATTGCTTTCTAGCTCATGCATTACAAAAATTCTCACATCCTGATCAACTCAACAATTTATTTAATGCGACCGACGCTTTAACTATTCCCTGACCGCCTTTGCCAGCCACTTCTGGTCGGACTGACCGGTCCCGCCATTAACGCAGTCGTCGCTGAGTTGTCAATCTGTGCAAGTTTCAAAAGTCAAGTTGGCAAGTTTTCTTCACGTTCAAGTTTGCCGTTGATTGATGCTGATGTATGAAGATAAGTGGAAGGCGAGTGGCCGCGCGTATTTACACAACAGTAGCGGTGCAGAAAAAATCGGAAGCGGAGAAGTCGCTCTGCTGGCCAAATGCTGACCCACACATTCAAATGCCTGCAGCTTTTTGCCCCCATGAAAGCCTTGGTAAAGTAGCTGCTTTTTCGAAGCTGTTCGAGTCTTAGAAAAATAGGAAATTTTAGTTTATTTACTTGAGTTAATGTTGATAAATTGAAGTAATGCATGTTTTGTACTTAAATATATTACTGGTAAGCATCTTAAGGTAAATTTTTCCGTTGCTCAAATCTTACGATGATATTGATGATATATGAATATTTACTTTAGGTGCGCGTACATGCATGTACAGAAGTCCTAAAAATAAGTTAAATATTCGGATGCGTTTCCGTAGAGTTGACTCAGTGACCTCCTCCAGTGTTTAATTCACTCTACTAATCTTGAGTTGATGACTACGACTGATATTTTCTTAATTTAGTACTTGCGTATTGTTTGTTGATTCAAATCATGCTAGGGCGTACAGGCTTACTTCCCCTGGAGGGAGGAAATTCAGTCTTATCGAGTCCCAATCCTTGTGTAAAAAGGCAGCGTTTTACGTGAGAAAGATAATGCTCTGCCAACAAGTACTACCCAGAGAATTTTGCATACCCCACATGTTCTAAGCCACTGCGAGATTTTATGTAGTTTTAGTAAATATACGCATGAGACCATTGTTTAATCATGAAAAATTTGAGTTAAGAATTCTTGAGTACATTTGGACTGCTTGAAATCTGTTTTAAATATCAATTTCTTCGCATTCATGTTTTCGCTAGTCATAGTACAGCACATTGACTGTTTTCTTCAATGCATTGAAATCTAGAAGTTCTGGTGCAGAACTTTGATCCACAGTAACCACGTTAAAAAGGTCTAGAGCCTACATAAGCGACGCATGAGCAGAGCGAGCAATACAGGCCAGTTGGGTGCTCACGTGCGTGAAATAAGTCTGAGAGCGCCCTTCACTGCCCGCTGCACATTACACATCGTCAGCCGCTGCTCGGTCCAACCGAAAAAAACAAGCATGGATCGCAAACTGCCATTATCGTGGCCGTTCTTCTGCAATGTCTTTCGCTCAGATATTAGCCAATATTTTCTCGGTAAGATTAAGTGGAGGAGTGACACCCGATAGATCCATGAGAGCGAGGCTGCAGCTGCGGCCATATATCGCTGAAGAGCGCCGTCTTAACTGCTCCGCTTTGCAGATTGAATTTCTTCTTCTTCCTCCTCCTGTCTTGTAAACTTTCAGCGATGCCATGATAAGGGATTGAGGACTGATCTTTCTGGAGCTTCGGTTCTACTGTTTCTGAGGCTCAAACGTTCTGATGTATTCTGTCCTGATTCAGACAAATTGAATTTAAAAAAGGTAATCATTTCTATGGTACCACTCCGTATTTCCAAGATCATCTCGCCTAAATATAACTAATTTGTATGCAATGATACAGCAGAGAATGAATTATTATTCGATATGAATTAATAAGTCATTCTAAAACACCGTAAAATGCTTCTGTGAAACCGATGTGCTAATTCTGTTATGTTGTGCAAATAGAAAGTAATGAACGATGCAGCAAAGAGACACAAAGATGCCCTCCACCTTGATAGGCGTGTCGGCTCCGTGGTCCCCGTGAGGCCGGTTCCCATTGCCGCTATTTACGTTCCATCAGGCGATATTGACCGCGGCTGAGGCGGGGCCTCGGCCCAGCGATCTCCACTCGACCTGTAATGCACGGGACGATGCACTGGCGCTGAAGCTGAAATAATGTCTTCGTCAGTACAAACCTGCTCCAAGTGATACAAGGGCGGTAAAACTGAGATAATAAGTATCTTTGTCACTGCAGACCTGCACGAGGTAATACGGAGGCACTGAAACTGAGATAATATCTTCGTCAGTGCACAACTGCACGAGGTGATTCAGAGATGTTGACACATGTAATATTTTCGTCAGTGCAGGCCTGCATGAGGGGAGACAGAGGCCCCCAAACTTCGCCTCCGCAGAACGGCAGGAGATGGGCAGGTTGCATACCTGACAAAATCCTTGCATTAATGCAGGGCTCCGTTAGTTGGTTTAACTGAAAATATCTTTAGGAATATGCGAGATTGTTATGATGCAATGTATGAAGTGGAATATATTTGTCATGTAGCTTTAAAATATGAGATCAGTTAGCATGGTTTAATAATAACCATTTTATACTACCGCAATGCAAAACTTATTTTCCGGTGAGCTTATAATACGGGAACAGAAATTCAGGGTCTTGGAATTCTCTGCTATTGTTGAAAATAAATGGGAATTTATATAAGCAGTTGAAAGTAAAATTTGTGAAATCCATTGATCGCTGAGATGCCTGCAGTAAATTAAAATGTTACTCATGAACATACATGAAAACACTTACTGCTTTTATTTGTTTTTATGGCACGTAATTTGGTTGGATTAAAAAAAGGAAAAAATCTGCAGCTGCACATCATGAGTTGTCGAATTTAAACAACGGCTTGAATACAAAAAAGTGAGAAATTAAATTTTTGATCGTAAGAGATCTGCATTTCATTTGTTTGCAAACAATGGAATCTTTAATTGAAGGAATATGTGAATAGATTTCCACATGAATAAAGTTTGTATTTACAAGAAAAAATTTAATAAAGCTTTGATTCATAGACTTAGAGTTGGCTTGCGACAAAAATTGCCATTTACTATAAATTTTTCTTTTGCTATCGTATTTAAAGTTTATTTAGAAAGTATTGTATAAAAAGAAGATTGAGAAAATTGTTGGATCTTTCTTTCACGAATGAAAGAAAGTATCTGTTTAGTAATTAATAAATTTGTACTTCTTTGAAATGTTTTTTAATAGGTGAAACATTACATACGCATCAAAATCCTCCATGAAAGACTCAAGATATTGATAAACATTGTATCATCAATCTGAGTGAATGTTCAAATTATTTCGTCAACCAGCTTAAAGATGACACAAGCTATGAACATGTGGCTTGCTATTATTTAAGTATCATTGTGTACGTCTGAATATGAAACTTCACTGCACTGTCCAACTCCTAATACGGCAGAGCGGTCTAATTCTCGATGAGAAAATAGTAGTTGAAAAATTTAGTAGTTTAGTAGTAGTTGAGTCAATGAGAAATTTGACACTATTTGAGACCCTCTTGAATAAGCGATGCAGGGCCTAAATTCATGTACTCCTATTTATGGTTCCAAAAATCAGAGCTCTCGTCTTGCGAATTAGACCTTTCGTAAGTTAAGGCCTGCGGATAAGGGCGCTCGTCTGTATTACAGCCGGAACAGCACGTTCCGCCCACTGCGCCTCATGGGAGAGAGCCTCAGCTGGAGCCCTTGGAACGGACATTGGAACGCGGCATTCACCCGGACATCTATCTTAACCATGATGACCATGGTACGACCTGTACACATGCTAGTCAATCTGTAGCATGTCGCACCTCATGTCCAGATTTGCGTCGGGCCACCGCTGCACCTCAGCGCGTCAATTCAGTAGCGCTCGGTTACTAATGCAATGTGTGGTAATTGTTATGTACCTGAGGCATCTGCAGGAACCACGCTGGAGGTCAGCTGCTTTCCATCATTTTCCCTGGATGGTGGTAGGCACAAAAAACGAAGATCTCATATTCTCTGATGATCGTGAGAACATGCAGTAATTAAGCGGATTTTGGTGTATTTTAAGCCGCTGGTTTTTTGGCTCCTTTGGATGACCAGAAGGCGTTCGGAGGGGTTGGCAGTCTTGTGAGAAGTAAGATTCTAGCGATAGAGCACTGCTAGCTCTCCTTTAACTGAAGTTCTTCTTGACCAGTAGAAAAGAGCGGAAGTTTTTAGGTAACGCTTCTTTATAGCATAGAGGTGTTGCTATATGCGGGTTCGGAAGAACTTTTCCTACAAAACACTTCCTAATTCAGCGCCCGAATGAACGCTTCGTCAGATTTCAAACATCGGTTTACTGTGACCAATTTCGGTCATGGCCACCCTAAAATTTACATCATTAGGCAAAAGTTAATACACACGACCACACCGTAGTGGCAATCCTCAATTACAATTCATTGAGAACACAAGAAAGAGAAGGATGTGCCCCAGCACCCAACCCCTGCACAGCCGCTGAGCCGAGTCGCGCTGAGAGCCGCCGCGTGTAGGCCGCGCGGTGGGGAGGTAAGCTGGGACTTTGTGCCCCACACACGCCGGGCCCCGCACCCCTCCCTGCTGTGGCGATGGTAACTGAAACATCCCTACTTTCCCCAGTTAATTAAATAGCCATTTTCTGTTGTGTTTCGAGCTTAGGATGGGAATGATGCTCATAAAAATAATTATGAACCTTGAAATTACTCATATTTTTGGGTGAATTTCTCCTATTTTTAATAGCGTATGTAATTCTAAGAATTTAAAATGGGGTAGTTGGGTTTTAACGAGTTGAAAATAGAGATTTCGATGCTATAATTCATTTTAAAAGGCAGTGTATGAATCGAGATTTAAATTCAGGTGAGTAAATAGTGCAAAATCACTATCAATTTCATTTCCATTTTTTACTCAGATGATGAACTTGGACGTAAAATCAAGAGTAGTTTGTGAACTGTAGTGTATTGAGCAAATTGTCAGCAGCAAGTTAAATGCTAGCCTACAGTGTGTGCTGGAGAACTAGAGCGTCCGCGTGTTTAAAATTTCGGAGTAACGGTTTGGAGCTTGAAGTGAAATTGAAGTCGATTGGAATTAAACTTGAATCTAATTTCGTTTGAACTAAATTGATATTGAATTTAAGATCAATCATTTTGAAGGGAATTCGAACTCAAAATGAAATAAACTCGAATTTTAATAATTTAGAGTAAATTCAATTCTGTTCACATTCCTATTGTGACAACACCTGTTACAAGTCATGATTTTTTTCGAAAGTTGAATTAAAAAAATAAAAAACTTGGTTGCGTAGTAAATCTTCATCTGAAAGTAAATTTGAAAAATGCTAGGAAAAGTACACCTACACAGTTAACTTCAGCAAACTGCACCAAGTCTGTAGTTTGGTACTCGTAAGTTAACTTCAGCAGTTTTCACTAACTCTGGTATTTATCGCTGCTTCGAGTTGCTCTATTATAATCTGAATATAAGAAAATTATATTTTTCTTTCCTTCAGATGAAATCAAGTGAGGTAAAAGATCAGTGACTATATAACCTGTGATTTACCAGGTGAAGATGTATGTACTGTATTTTTCATCGCATAAACTAACTTCGTGATTCTAAATCGTCTTTCATTCGAAAGAAAGATAGTTTTCAACATACGCTGTTGTCCTTTGGTGTTACTTCGTAAATGAAGTCATTACTTACGTGCTGAACAACAGATTCCTTGCTCAGTGTTCAGCAATGTCACATAGTGCGTGCAAAGGCTCGGTAGATGTTCTCTTATTTTATGTACTTTTCACTCCATTTGCTATCTCGCATATCAAGTACATAGCGTGAGAAGCAGTTTTGCATCAGAATTTTAAAATTTTAGTTCTTTTTATGCCAGCATGACTTGCGTAGGTATTTGAAGCTAAATTTATATCCATTAATGTAAGCCTTTGTCTCATTCCTGTACTTTGAGACCAAACTAGTCTGATCATGAACATTATCCACAAAACTCAAATCCCAGTCCCACTCGTTCAGCTCAGCAAAGGCGCAGGAGCCCCTGGCCCTCCACCGTTCTGCTGGTGGCTCATCCGTCCCTGTAAATTTTACGTGTAAATATCTCAGAAACAGAGCAATTCCAAAGTCCAAAAAAGGTAAGTCCAAAGTGTCGCGACATCTTTTTTAGTATTATATAGACACAATATTTGATCAAAATAAACTCTATTCGATTATCTTTCAAATTGATAAAAGTTTTTAACTTTTGGTGGAATAAACTTTTCTTTTGCCATGATCATAAATATTACCAGCATTCAGTTATTTTAGCGCAATTCATTTTCGATGCTTTGGTGTGAGCAGTAAAGTCCTACAGTTTAAAACCTTCCAAGAATGAGTAAACTTCTATCGAATTAAAAAAACAAGAGTGCGTCAGTCTGACCACTTCAAAAATGTAACACACGTTACTGCGCGCGAAGAATGCATTTTGTAAATTCTCATATGATCGAAGCCGGTACTCGTACTAGCTGTTCCTCCTCCAACATATTGACGGAACGCTTCAGGGTGAGAATTCTGATTCTTCGTTGCCTTGTGGATCACAACACTTTCGTGCGTTGGCTTCGAATTAAACCCAGTAAGCGGGGTCAACGTATAAAGCAACTTCGTGATTACTAGCAATTTCTCACCTTGAATTTGAGGCTCAGAACAAATAAAGTTTAGTTCTCAACCAAGTGTTTATTGATAAATAACATTTATCAAAATAGGAATGAAAGCATAAATTTTTAATTATAGATCCATACTTGTTCATCGTACGGCAGTACGAGACTCCTGTTGTTTTACCGCCTTCCAATCCTACGTAATGGTCTGATTATTGGGTCATTTTTACACACCCGATATTGCAGAGAGCATCAGACGGGCATATTTTTATTTCGGAGCGGACGTTTCGGTATGTGGTCGTAATTATAGACATTTCCATAGTCATTCATCATGACAGCCGAGATTATGAACGAGGGAATTGTCTGGTTTTTGTCTCATAAGGAATGAACCACTAAAATATTGAGCGTTATGGTGCTTATAGGTAAATCATAAAAAGTTTTCAATACAGAAACTCCAAAAAATTATACCATTTGTAAATATTTTGAAACTGTAAAAAAATCAAGCGTTATCACATTAACTTCCATCTTAACTGCTTGTATAAACCGAAAACAAACTCCGAAATAATGTACTATAGCACTCGTCTGGAGGACGAAGATACGAAATAAAAGACCTCGACTCGAAAGAGAAATATTTTGGCTTATATGGGACAACAAAGCGAAACAGTGGCTAACGCGAGCCTCGCCGAAACAGAGCGAGCCCGGCAGGGCGGCGATCTAGTTAGAGAGCTCGCAAGATACGATGACAAAAACTGCCAAGAAAGTTTTGCGGCGCTGTGCAGGATCCCGAAGCCGCAGCTTCTTTGCCATTGATGATAGTTCCTTGTGGGTGGAAGTAGAAAGAAGCTTCCTTATGACCAAAAGAAGCAGCTGTATTCTCAGGGCTCTTTCTCTTTCATTTGGCTGAAGGTCGTACGTTTTTCTAGCTCCATCTTGTCAAAGTTTCGGCCTGACGAGATTGAGTCGTTGCGTGAGGGTCGTGAAAGCGATTCAACAGATTCGGGGCTGGGCTCCAGAGAAGGGTTTCACAGCAGACTTTGTTCTAAGCTACGACCCTGATGCAATATTGCGAACGACACATCCTGTCCTCACCGATGTGCTAACGGACCATCGACTATCCTGACAGACTGTTTTCCGGGGGTTATACTTTCCCCGAGGCCCTAGGCAACGCCCGGATCCTAATGGTGGCCTGGACACCTATGTGGGACCTCGCAAAAGATGGCGCGCCTAGGCCCCCGTCCACTAAATTCTCCGATGAGAAAAAAGCTGAAGAGAATCTGGTTGCATAAAAATGTGCTGGGGCATTGAATGCATGTACCAGAGTTTCAAATAGGTTGCAAAATATGCGCTTGAGGAGTCGTTGGGTTATTAAACTTTGCACTTATACGTTCTGGATTGCACAGAATCATTTCTGAGACTGTGGGTTGCCTGATATTGCCTGTCAGTGTCACAATGTCTATTGAAAGAAGAAATGCGTAGGACTTGGAAAATCTACACATAAGAGTACGTGTAACACTGCTGCTTTTTTGGCTTCAAAGCCAACTAATTAATGTGGAGAACCTACGGTTTTTACCGACTAAATTCCTGTATGTTGTCATTTTGCTCTGTTTTGTTAACCTCTTTCATTTCATGTTATACTCCCAGCTATTGTTTCATGAAATTTGTCTTCCTTCATTTGGGGGCATGTGGTATTAATGAACACTACTGTTTGTTGATCTTAAGAAATCGTTTCCCTTCCCTGTGTTTTTCCAGATGTTCATATTGCGTTCGATCTATGAGGTTATTGCAAAGTAAAAACTGATCATTCTTATAACTGATAAAAAGCTGGTTAATTACGCAATTAAAGCCCTCGTCGGGAATTTAAAAATAAAACCTACGATCATTCCGCCATGATTTACTTGGTGATTTAAAATGTGTGCTAAAGATACCAAGTCTAAAGTTTGCGTTGATGAAAAGAAGAAATTGCGTAGGACTTGGAAGATCTATTAGTGCACTTGAGGCTTGCCGGCGTCTGAGGAGCTGGGTGGCTCGTTCTCTTTCACGGCTGCACGAAAAACTTCTGCGAGCATTTCAATGCTAAGTTTTAATGATGACTCAGACGCAAGTTCTTTGAAAACGAGCGACCAAAATGTTTTTCTGACTGTGTTAATAGCTCCTGAAAGATGCCATGTCGTGTATAATTACGGCTGGCAGCCTTCATGCAAATCTTCAAGAAAACGAGGTCGCAAATGTTAAACAGATTCAAGAGGAACAACTAGATGAGTCAGTTTTACCTGAGGTATATTAGAGTTTGAGTTTTTTATGGTATCAGTTGGGAGTAATGCTATAAGAGACGCACAAAGTGATAAGGATTGGAGGATTAAATTTACTAAAACTCTCAAGAATAAGGAGATTTAAGGTATGAAAGTTATCAATCTTGAAACTAGCCAAGAGCCACTGATGCGGCAATCTTTTTTCTGCGCTGTAAAGCCCTCCGGAGAGAGCTTCTTAACTTGCATGAACTACACATTGAGGACTGGAAGCTTCTTGTTGAATCTCTAGGGAGTTCAGGAAAAAATCTCTTATTAAAGCGTGCGCATGCAAGTGCATAAATGTATACCGAGATCTCTATACGCAATCTTGAATCAGTGTCAGCGTTGTGGTAAATATAAAGTAGGTAATCTAGGTATGAAAAGTGATATTAATAACTAACGAAATAAAATATGAATAATCTTAACGAAATATATATACTAAATTAGATGGAGATGCCCTGAGTAAGATATCATATATACTCGTACACAGTGAGAGTCTCGGTGAGTGACTGCAAGTGGATGGTTTGGAGAGGATGTGGGAACTCTTGACGTTGACTATGAGCAGTGTCGGTCCCTTCTACTTGTCAAACGCTTGCAGCTGATCCTAATTAGAAGTTACAGAGATGGTTGACCGAACTTGGTAGGGCAAGGTGAATGATACTATGAAGTTCTCTAAGTGAGAGTGCTGTGATAAGCGCGCATATATGTGCAGTGAGAAACGAAGCCAAAGAAGAAAGAAGTATTAGATAAAACGGATAATTCGTTGCAGGATCTAAACTTTTCGAACAATAATCGTTGTACGAGTGAATGGGAAAATGGAGAAGGACAGAGAATGTACATAGAAATGGGAAGCATCGAAAGGGGTATTTGAGCGGGGAAAGTTGAGAATGAGTGAGAGATATTATAGTGAGAGGAACTTCTCCTGTGATATGTCAGAGGTATGCCAGTAAGACCGTCACCGCGTACACCTGTTGTGACCCAGGGAGGAGCAGCATATGTGACTGGGACCATCATTTTAGCGGTGATGCATGAGGGCAAACTTGGAGCTGTTATTCTGGGACGACGGAAATTTTGGAGGGCTGATGTACTCATTCAGAACAAAAAGTTTCTCTTGTTTTTGTGAGTTTACATAACACAGATAGTATAAGCGTGGCTAAAATAAACTATGAAACTCATTTCTATATACATAGATCGCAGCGCATCAGTGACTAGGACTATGTCTCTTCGAAACAGATGGGGCCAATAAGTACGGACTAAGTAAATAGAATGGGAACTCTATGCACATGTGTGTTCCCACACAGGATATCTGCTCATAGAAACGATAAGCTAAGAATGAATTCCGAAGTTTGTTTTGTCTGATTATTTACATACGATAGCTAGAGTGTTATCGACGTGAATATCTACGATTGAGGTTTATATGAATGAGCTACGCATTTGTTTTCATTTCGAAGACCAGCAGGTTAATGTGAAGTGACTCGTCGAGAGTTAATTGTCGCCTGTGTTCAGAGTTTTGTGGGGATCATCAGCTCAACTGGGGAGCTCCTTTGTTTCAGTGGCTGCCATCGTCTTTGAATGAATTGCAGCTTTCGACTTAGTCTGAACAGCTGCCGTCGGGGTTGTGTGAACGGCTGCCACTACATCATCCATGCACTGCACCAGCCATGCTGTGCACTATCCATGCTGTGCACTAGCCATGCTGTGCACCAGCCATGCTGTGCACTAGCCATGCTGTGCACTAGCCATGCTGTGCACCAGCCATGCTGTGCACTATCTATGCTGTGCACTAGCCATGCTGTGCACTAGCCATGCACGACATCAGCCATTGCCTAACTCTTGGACGGACTGTGCCACTGCTGGTCTCTAAGCTCAGATAATCGCTCGAACCATTGATCTCCCTTCTTATTATTTTCTCACTTTTAAAGATCAGGGGGAAGTTGCTCATCAAAATACTGCCTGTAGGCCGCATATTGAAGGAAGATTTATGGCCCAACTTACCGTAAGCTGAGGATGGATCGGTGTGCCTGCGAACGGCGCTCTAGGCGCGCTGACATCGAGCGCAATTTTAATGACTCCCTACGATTAAAAAATGAGCGCCCAACGCACCTCTCAAGAGCCCTTCTCTAGCGCCTTCAGGAGCTGCCTGCATCTAGGGAAATTTTGTGAGTTTAAGCGGTTTTCTGCTTCAAAATTATACTTGTGTGGTATTTGTAACGCTTCATGTGAAAAGTTCGGTGTAAATGTCGCACGAGAATGAAGGGTTGGTGTGGGAAGCACTGATCTCCTGCCGTTGTGTTTTTTTTCTTGATTACATCAATCACTTTTATGGAAATTCCTCCACGTTGTTGGAAAATCCCATTAAACAGGTTGTCTTTCTAAAATTTAATTTCAATCTATGTGACACCATTTTTCGCTACCTATTTGTCAAAATCGATGTACAGCGAAGAGCTGTTTTTTTTATTTTTCAATAATTTGATGATATGAATTCGATCATAGTATGTTTGTTCAGGTGATAATAATTTTGCGTTATTGTATAGGAAATAAATTTTTACAGAATTTCCAGTAGTGTGTAGCTGTGAGGTAACGGGCGTGTTTCGGAGCGTCAAAAACTATTGCATCATAATTTTGTTTTGGCAAGTAATGGAAATGTCAAGTACCGCACCTTGTGTCTTCACGGCTGCATTTTCTAATAATTTTTTCTGACGTCTAATGAAGAATTTATTTTCAGAGATAGTGTGAGTTTGTTGAGACATTTTCAATTACGTGGAATTTCCAAGTGCTGAAATTTCAGTTTAAAAGGTATTCTTCATTACTTTTTATTCAACTGAAACTGGAACAAAGGTTCCATAATTTGAGATTTATTCTCTATATTGTCGAAAGATGGTTCTTGCTCCGAGTGTTCTTCACGTTTTCATAAATGGAGAAGTTGCTTACTTCTTCAAATAATGACTTTTACAAATCATCTCGAAAGAAAATATCGAACTTTTCCTCTATTGTAGTTACGCTTGCTTATAAGGAATAATTCTCATTTCCCCGTCCTTTGTTCTGACAGCTACCTGGATTCCATTTTTCCATGTATTTTCCTGGAGGCCATTGGAAGTACGTACGTCCACTTTGCCCTGTGCGAACACAGCTTCACTCGACAGGTCCGCAAAAGCAGCTTCCACTCTTCTGCAGCGCACCAACCATCGTCCACTGCGCTCGTGTTTGCCTTGTGATTCGTTTTATAACTCGAGCGCAGTTGTTTGAAGGAGACTCTCCATCCCCGGCCGTGGAAGAGACTTCATGTACTTTAGGAGCGAGCGCGTCGAGGTCGCTTTTGGCTAAGGGCTTAGCCTTTGACTTGCAGAGCTAAGCGATTTGGCAATAATTTGAAGTGGAGACTGCAAAACAATTGCTTCTGTAATGGCCGCTTGGGACAATAGACGCTTGATGACCACCCTTTGATTGAGGCGCTGGGCGACAGCTTTAAAGAGAACGCCTTACGCCTTATGGGCTGGACCTTCCATCGCCAGGCCCGCGGGGCCTCGCGGCTTAGCAAAAATCCTCAAGTTCTTTGTGGAGTAGTTTTTTTTCCCTCCCATTCCTTTCTGTGTAGCTCTTTAGCTCTTTTGACACGGTTATTTTTCTTTTTCTTTCATATTTTTCCAATGAGGAATTCTAAAAGCTCTATGGTAGAGTTCAGTTACTACTTAGTTGTGGAAGTTGAATTCTTTATATTTTTGTGATGGTGTTTTGCTTATCCTTAATTTTAGATACAATTTGAAGTGAAGAAATACTGAAAGTTTCGAGCCCGGGCTCTATTTCGATTTTGTCCACTGCTTTCCAATGAAATTTACTCTGACTGGGTGCAGTTAGATGCATTCCCAGCTTTAAAGTCGTAAGCTTTTATATCTCAGTTTTACCTGCTTCTTTACTTTGCAACACAAAATTGTAACTCTCTTGAACATGATACCACCTAAATTTAAAGTGTTTTCTTTCTACATTCTTCAAAATTTGTGACGAGGGTAAGAATCGTCTGAGATTTTCGCCGGCTCAATTAAATTATAAAAGTGCGTTCTACTCTTTTTTCCTAGCAATTTTGGTCAAATGTGACTTTCTCCTCACAAAAAGTCCCATTTCTCTCACCGTACTACTTTTTCACTAGGCACTTAACTTGCGAGCGTTTTGGTACTCTAAGATCTGAGTATGATTTTTAGTTCCCCTTCCCGCTCGATCTTCAGTGACTTCCACCGCTGGGTCTGACGCGATCGTTGTCGTTTATGTTCAGCACAAGTTCGAACTTTTGCGATTTGTGTCGTACGTCACTGAAATTAACGAGGCTGCCTTCCGTTTCTGGTTTTTCATAGCAAGCTCGACTGTACCGTCGTGATCCTGGGGTGTAAGTTTCAGTCTCATGTCAGCAATGTTTAGGGTCAGGGAAGGTGTTTCTTGTCTCCTTCATCTCTACTTACATCTTTGAATGAATATTTCTTAGACTGGAAGGGTACCTTTGTTTCTAATTTCGTGTTGTGATGCACGCAAATTAAATGGAACATTATACGTCGGCCGTAGGTTTCTTCATGGGATTATTTTCCTGTTATTAAGAAACTGGACATGGACAATACATTTCAAATCCATTTTTCCTTCTCATGCTTAAGCGTTTTTAAGTTTTGACCCCAATTTTTTTTCATTTCCAAGTAAATTACTGAGGAATTCTACAAATCATTTTGATCAGAAAAATTGCTCGCCAGCTTTTAGAAATATTAGAACCTTGTGATCTGAGTTAATTATTCTGGTACAACAGTGGAACTGTCGCGGGATTGTTTCAAGCACTGCGTCTGTCATCAGAGATTTTCTGTGATTGTTAATATAAGCTAACAGATGACCATAAAATGCAGTAGCTCGTGCATGGGTTCTACGTAGGGTATTTTTAAAATACTGGAACCATGAGCCGAGTTACGTATTTTTCTTACTGTATCAGTGAAGCTGATACGGATGGCTTAAATCTGTTCATCTCTCTCTGAAACTGTTTCTATGAATGTTGATATAAGCTTCGACGCAAACTCTAGTACAAGTAATTGACTATAAATAAAAAATTGCAGTAATTTTATCTTCATCAACTTAGAACAACATCGTCACCATATTGCTTTAAATGCATGTGCAGTTGAGGGGGTGAGAAAATACTCGAGATTGTGTCCAGGTGCACCCTGACGCCAGGTATGAGAGACGTTGTTTCACGAATCATCAATAATTCGAATTGATTAAAGTGCACGCATGCCTAACCGTCGTGTCGTATTGTTCTGCACGGTGGTGGTTCCACGCAGCACTGCGGCACCTCGAATCTGATGAATTTGGAATTTGAAGTTACCGTAATAATATTTTCAGCTGTTTAAAACAATATCAATGCCGCTCTGCATAAAAAGCACTCAGAGTTATGGGTGAGACATTGGTTGCATAAATTACAAATTCCCTGCTTACAAACGCTCGCAGATAACGACAAATGGCAGCTTGTATTGGTTCTATCCTAACTGCGAGCTCAAAGTTCTGCAGGAGGGATGTCCGGGCAAACCGATGCGTCATAACTCTCTCGAAACGAGACTGTGAACTGTTAGAGCTCAGCTTGAATATAGCCTGTGTTGTTTCTTGAATGAATTTCCCAGCTGTAAGTGTAAGAGTTATGACAGCAACGTGATTTGAGAAATAAACTGGATTTGACAAACGAGAGGGGCAAGAGAAAGATGGATAAAATTTGTAGCATCATATCCTTATATTAATATTCCTTGACAATATAGCCCCAGAAGAAAGTGAAACAATGAGCTACAGGGTCATCCAAAGGAGCTCTAGCGCCACAACAAGTGTTGTTCATTAGCAGTGAACGCTCTGCTGTGTCCTTTGGAGACGAATGCACTTCCTGTGAGCAGCACAATGCACCCCTACAAAAATAACGGTCAAGTCAACAAACGCAGTGGAAATTCCCTGACATTAGCTCGTTTCAGACCGCCTGTCAATACCCTTATTTGTGGTCTTACGTCGCTCGATTTACATTCACCGAGTCGTTTCTGCGTCTCCTTTTACCGTTGGTATTGTTGTATCACAGATGTACGTTTAACCATTTCCTGCTCTTCAAGTTCAGACCGTCAAGATATGCACGTCTCATAAATTTACTTCACCGATTGATTCCGATTTACTTCTCAGATTGATATCATAAATTTGAGTTTTATGAAAGTTTATTTGATTCCGTATGCAGTTTTAGCAAAGGAATTAATTGCGACGTCAAAAACTGAACAGCGGACAGCGGAGTTTCCATTACTAATATTACAATGGGTACTCTTTAACTACAATCTACTTCTAACATATTTAATACATCACTCATTCTTTTAAAACAAGTTTGAATATAGTATTAAGTTCAACTAATGGATTTGAATATCCATCTTTGGAGTTATTGTGGCACGAAACTAATCTTTATTCCAAGCATTTACATGTGAACTCATCACAGCAGTGGCAGCACGTCCGAGTCATCCTGTTCACGGGGAGACCTCGACTATAAAGATGAAAATGCCTCAAACGTTCATCCTGACACCTCTTTTCCGTTATTGCTTGAGAAAATTCATAGATGGAGAGCTACTAGCGTTGCGAGCGTCACAAGGTCTAGCAGTGCACTACGCATGTCGTGCTCCACTGGGGTGACACCGTCACGAGGTCTAGCCGTGTGCCACTCCTACACAAAGCTATAGTATGGCCGATAAAACATGAGCACTTATGCACACAATTTCATCAAGTCAAAGTGAATTTGTTTTAACAGAAAGATACAGTCACAATGAAATCCAAATACTCACGAGTGCATTTCCCGTTAATACACAAAAATGCACAAACAGGAGAAGCCTTGATACAAATTCTTGGAATAACTTTAACGGAAAATTAACCAGCATGCGGGTAGGTAATTAAACGTTAGGAGGAACATTGCTGCAACTGCAGCCTGGACAAAGAGATCCTTTAGAGAAATGAGACGCTGGAGAGGCTTCGTTAACGTCTCTCATTCGAATCACGGTCGAATTTTCTAATGAGATTTATGGTTGCTGTCATTAACAAGATCGCTGGCAGCGCCGTCAGCAAAAGTGCCCGCGGACGCCTGCAATTCTGTCTTAGTTGGATTAGCTGCCTAACGAGCAGCCGGACAAACGACGTCTCGTCCATATGGGTCTTAATAAATTCTCTTATTAGCTTCCAAGGTTCCTCCCAATCTGCTAAATTTTGTTCTAATTGATTTTCTCCTATCTCAATCTGGCAATAATTATCCCTGAGCTTTAGATTTTCACCCTACGTTTTTCAATTTCTAGCCGACTTGGCGACGTCTCACTCGCTTTACTAAGTGAGCCGACTGCAGCCCTTGGTGCAAGTTGCGAACTTGCGTCTCTTCACTCTGTTGAGCATGGCTTCTGAGAGGTGTGGCCGTGAACTGGACGTGCCTATGCCTTCAAACAACCAATCTTAGCACATTTAAATTTCACCATTTCTAATGTATGTGAACTACATTGAGTTATATGCATTTTTTTAAAGTTTGTGTACTTTAGGTTAGGCACACGCTGATAATTTCATATGCAATTTACTTCTGGTTGATGTCTGTATTTTTTAATTCAATGTCTGTCATGGGAATTGTGGGATAAAATGCTGACTTAAAATTTCAACCTCGATTAGAAATTTTTTTCATCGCTTCCTTCAAGAATGTATTACGTTAATAAAGTATCTCTCGACTCTAAAATGTAACTAAACTTTATTGCAGACCATGAAATGCAGCGCAGTTTCCAAAATATTTGCCACATATGTATTCATTGGAGTATGGACTCAAATTACAAATGCGAATGTATGAGTTTCAGTACAACGTATCGTATCATCAAATTATTTTTTTAATTTGATACCTACTTACTTTTGCTCATATCTTCTCAATTCAAGCCTCATGTATTGATATTGATTTCTGTGATAAATTTTTCTCGCTGTAAGTGTAAGTAACAGAAAATAGATATCTTCCTGGTGCACTAAGTGGGGATCAAGGTTTAAATGCTACACATGTTGCAAGTTTCTTTGCTCAATTTTTTTCAGATGTACACACATATACTACACCGCCAATCGAGGGGTTCAGCTTCTAGCTGCTGTATCGAGCGATCAGGAGCAATTAACGATACCAAAACGTAAAAAAAATCACTTATTTCTTGAGGCTGTATTTTTTCCACCGGTGAAATCGAAAACTTCAGATGGATTTGAAGTTTGTACCTCAGAAAGATTTGCAAGCCCGACAATGCAGTCGAGTAAAAAATTTCGATCCAGTCGAACAAAGTTGGCGAAGCATTTTGGTAGAGTTGAGAGTGTGACGGGAGTTGTAAATCCGGCAGTGATCTGGTCTGTCTTATCTGTGGCGCCACGCCTCGGGAGAATTTTTCTTTTTTCTGGTCTCAAATTGGTCTGCGAGCCCAAGTCGAGACTCCTGGGATCACGTAACGCGAATTGAAATCTGTAAAGGATTGAACTCGTTTAGGGTTCTTCCTTGTTTTGGTGCTGGGCCTCTCACTTCAGCAAGATTGGCGGCTCTGATAAGAAGCTTCAGTTCAACTAATCTTCCATCAGAGAGGTTGAACTTCGTTTATTAACTATTCTCGTGAAAACATCAGCGGCAATTCAAAAACTTTTACAAAATACACCACGAACCCCAACAGGAACGAAAATCCTCATTTTCCTTGAATTAGCTTTACTCATAAATGAATGATTTAATTAAAGTATTGTCATGATAGCTGATTTACCAAGTTATCACAATTTCAGAATTGCAAGTTACCTTTCAATACACTTGTCAAATGAGTACTCATAAAGAGAGCTGTCATATTAAATATTTTCATAGCATGAGTAAATTTAAATACATCTTTTAGAGGGATCGAGTTTCAGCACCGAGCTTCGAAACGCGATAAAATACTTGTTCTATTCGAAAGCTTTTTACCAAGTGCTCGTGACTAGCACAAATATGAAGAACACGATAGCTCGAACGCTTCAAAGAGCATCGTTGCAACTAGTGTTCGTGAGTTCTTTCCTACTGTACTGAGCTGCAACATAGAAGGCCTGATTTCGTACCGCAAAAAGCAC
>VOMN01020816.1:0-11271 GCA_014899125.1 Orchestia grillus
GGGCATAGAGGCCCAAACATTTTCAAGATATTCAAGATATTCAAGGTGAGAATTAGGAGGAGGAAAAAATAAAGTAAAGATAGAGAAGAAGACATAAATATGAAAAAAAGCAAAGTGGACCCAGCTAGAGCTGAGGTAACCTAACAGGGGTCTCCTGGAGCCGCCAGTACCTATGGCATAGGGTAGACAAACCTTCTTAACCTAACTCTATTGCTTATCTTTGCTATTTAAGGTAAAGTATTATATCATATAATACAAATAGTTAGGTGTTTGGGAATCCTAATTTTCAAGATAAAAAGAAGAACCCAAGTAATCAGGACTATTTTTAATTAAAATTATTTTCAATACGTTTCGGAATACTAATCTTCCATCATCAATGCCGAAAAACCCCTCAGAAGTACCAGTTTTAAAATATGAAACTCTAAAACCGATAGCTAAAATGAAAGAAATACAGATATTGCCATTGAAAACCTAAATCCTATACGCAATCATTTCTTCCTTCACTCTACATGCGGTTTTGTATAATACACATTCTTATATACATCCACGCACACACATTCGAACACACTCCCACATAGACCTACACACACGCAGCTATGCTGGGAAATTGGAGCAATGTGTAGCTTAACTGAGCTCTGATCGTTGTTCAATAGGGTTTTCCGTAAATATGTGAAGTGATTCTACAATTCGAAAGTCTAGGTCATTCTGACTGGTAAGAAGAATTGAAAAGTTAGAATTATTAAATTATGGTGGTAACTATTAAAGTGATTACGAATTTCTGAACTAGATGGAGAGGAGTATGGTCTGCTCGTTCTGAGCGAAATACGCTAATGTACAGTTAAATGTATCAATAAATGGTCTATTGAGCAACATTTTTCAAGATTCTGGTAAATTTACAAACTGCGATAGGCCACAGTTAAAAAGATGATTAGAAATCCCTGTGAAAGGTGGAGCTTTTCACGTGACTTCGGAGTACTTCCCTTGGAAAAGGAAGTTTAATACACATTCCTCACATCCCTCACCACACCAGTAGCTGTAAGGCATTGAAAACCCAACGTTAAAACGAGTTGGAATTAATCAAGGTTCTTTTTTTAAAAGGTTCTTTTCATGGCCTACTGTTTTTTAGCCAACTGAGAAAATAATTTTTGAAAACTATCTTTGGCACATTTCAAGCCTGTATTCAACCGTAGATATTTAGACGACACATTTGTACTTACCGTTCACAGGAAAATGTAGAGCAATTTTTCAATAACAATAACTGTCACCCAAACCTTATATTCACTTTGGAAGCAGAGAAACACGACCAGATTGCCTTTCAGGATATTCTAGTAAAGAAATCTAATTCTAAATTTATAACGTCAGTTTATAGATAACCTACATTTACTGGTTTATGTATAAATTATTTTAGTTGTATGTATTCTCAAAGGGTATGAAAAACGTGCATTACCATTTTATTGCATAGAACGTACCGTGTATGAAGTTCACATCAACTTCTCCTTGAGGAGATGGACTACATTCATAATATGTTTTCAGAAAACAACTATCCTAAATTCATAATTAGTTATGTCGTAAAAAGTGTTTAAATATAATTTTTTATTCTCTTTTTACTCTCAGTAGCAAAGCAAAAGGTGTTTGAAGAGCTTCTTTTCTTGAACTATCTGAACTTAGAGATGCTCAAAGAATTCGATGTATTAGTCCAAAAAAATTTCTGTGGTTGACGCACAAAGGTTTTATAGGAATAATATGAAGATCGGCTCATTTTATAATAGGAAGAAGCGCTTTTAAAAAAGCCTTCATTCAGATTTCATATAAGAATGCCTCCATAGTTCATTCATTTTTGCAGACCATTTACAGCTCTTCGATCATTTTTAGGTATCTTGCGCTAACGCAGATCTTCAACTCTCGCCCCAAATTTTCGATTGGACTGAGGTCAGGTGATCGTGGTGGCAATTCTAAAACGTTATTTGCCTTTGTTTATGTTTGCGTTCGCACAAGACACTCAAAAAATATCAAGCTGGAAACGATTTCCAAAGAAGAATGAACCTAAATTTTACATATTTTTATGAATCAAGTAAAAAATTACAAGAAGCACTCGCTTGGTGAACGTAATCAAGCAGAAAACGATGAACAATTTACAACTGGTCAGTGAAATCGCTTCGGTACAAGTAGTTTGATTCGATGTCTTCCTAACAACGTGGGGAAATTTTTCAGTTTTAGCATTTAAATATGCATTTATGAAATTTTGCGTGTCTTCAATCACACATTTAGTTAAAAGTATGTGCAAGTTTTATTACCTTGCAATGAATGGCCTTTGAAGTATTATATAGTAAAAACTATAGCGCAAACATGGGAGTTCGAATGCTTTCCGCATGCATTGGACGCACCGTTACGAAATAAAAAGCTCTTAATATTTTGGAAAAATTTACATCTACGAGCCTAAGCTCTGACAAATAATAATGCTTTGGAAAACTGCAAGCAATTCTTCGTCAACTTCCCGTTACCTTTTACAACTAGAAGTCCTGTAGAAAAGTCTTCTATAGCTGTCAGCAGTGACCGTGGATGTACTTAATTTTTAACTCAGCTGTGCCTGTGAAGCTTCAACACTGCCCATCACGAGCAGCGCCGACTTCTTCTACAAAGAATGGAAACAAAGAATCCTTAGGAATGGTGATTTAGTGGCAATAGAATCCATATTCCATGGCTTTCGAAGACAGACCATTTGTCTTTACACAGCTGTTACGATACAATGTTGATGAATGAGGGTCTGTTGTACGGCGAGCTCCTCATCATTTCGCGAGTTGATGTTTATCTCCATTAGGTCGTTTATTCAGTCAACAAGAAGTCACCTTCACGGGTTTTATTTTACTCCTAGCAGTAGTGAGAAGCCGCCTTTTTTGACGACGCAAGTGTTCCAATGGTCGTAAAGTAAGAGTCTCCGCCTGCTTCACCCTACCGTATGTCCGCCGAATTTCAGTATTTAATTGCTTGTTCAATTCAAGTATTTTCACTTTTACGGTCATAGGTATGAGTAAGTGACAAATTGCCCTGACTGGCACTATCACAGTTCCCAGGCCTGCCTACTTCTGTTTCTTTTGCTATTTTCTTTATTTTATTTTCGTAAGATGGCGTGGGAGCGACAAGTTGTCGAGGCACTGGGCGAAAATTAGGACGTGTCGGATAAATTTCTTGTCTTATTTGTAATGCTATTTGCAAACAATTTGCACTACACTTGCATACTACAGAGATTCATAGAATGGTCTCATTGTCATGCACTGTATAATCGACAATATTGTTTTAAAAACGTCTCATTTAACTGTTTTCTTATGGGAATATTTCCCTCTAATCACTTCCTGATAACGACGCGCTAATTATGAAGTCTTCATTAAAAAAATAAAGAAAAATAAAGTTCGAAGTCCGTATAGATAGTATATTTTGCACAACTGTTTAAAATACAAGCCCAGTTGGTCGGAACTGCAACACAAACAGTATAAAAATAAGTCCCTCAGCAAATGGCAGTGAGATATGGTGCAAAAAGTGACAAACACCGCAATGTTATAATTGTACAAGAAAAAAATATATATTCGTTGATGAAAAAATAATTACTTGGAAAATTAACTCAAATCATGCAACGTACTATTGTAACGTAAAAAGAAAACTCACACTGGAAACTGCATAATAACAATGGTATCTGTGGCCACACCGACCACGCCAACACGCTAGCATAAGGAACGTTTGAAAAGAAAATGAAAAATGATCTTGAGCTCAGCTCTCATTCAATAAATTATGGTGCTAACGACTGTAGCGCAAAATTAAAAAAATAAAAATTCAAACAATGTGCGCCTATCACGTACAATGGTGCATACACTTCCATGTCGCTCACGTGTAAGTTAATTTTTTTCAACTATCTTTATCTTTACTTTAAACTTATGTGAACTCAATTTGAGTGATTAACGAACGAAGCAATTGTAAGCAATATTAAAGTACACAATGCAACTGAAGTATGAAAAAACTTTAAAATACTTAATATTATGAAGTGAGGAAACCTCTCAAAAAACAACACAGTACACAATGTTGGGGAAATACAAACAATTCTACTGCACTTATTCTAAGGATCACAATAGTTAGTAAGGCATCTCCCATTGGAGTCTCATGGTCACTCGCAGGTGTTCGTATGTCTGCCTCGCCTCCACTTTGTTAGGGAGATGATTTATTGTTACAATATAAAATTGAATGAACTTCCGGAATTAAAAGAACATGTCATAAAAATGAAAGCATCTTGTAGATTTTGAAACAGGATTTTTGAGGATAGGCGAGTTAAACTGAAAAGGCTGGTTGAACATGGTGTAGTAATCGTGCTAAATTTTTCATTACTAGGAAGCACGCGAAACCAGTTTATCCATATTTCCTTTGGTATAACAGCCAATTGCTTGATATGATTTTTAAATACTAAACTAATTGCAAGAAACGGGTTCGTTAGTACAGCTTAAGAAATTCACTCAACAGCTTTTTACGCTGAATTCAACAAGAATCAACACTGATAAGGAAGAAATTCACAGCATTACTAGTTTTGAAGCTATCATGTCCTTTCTGGAACAAATTTTTTTATATTTCACATTAATTCGTCATCTTACTTAGTCTCGGCTGTTTTTCAATCAATATACAAAACAGAGGCTGCTACTGGATGATTTATGGCAAACGCTAATGCAAACTTAAGTGCAGTATATGTAACATGTTGGTTGCGGGTGCCTATGCCGGTTAAGCATCTACCACTGTAACACTCGGTCGTTAATCTAAATACAATAATGAGAAAAGTAACTTTGACTACCTGATATCCTCAAAGTCGTTGGATGAACGCAGCAATTCAAGCGACGGTTCACAGGATGCAGATGTTTAGTTTATGAAATGCAGTGTAGTGCGTAACGTGGTTCATTCAAATCATGAAATTCACGAAAATGCTCACACCTCAAAAAATAAGCAGCAATTATCAGCGAGTAGTTATTGAGCAGTGGACAGAGCGGCGTCCTACCCTGGGGCGCATCGTCACAGCTCCACCTAATTAAAAAAATCGGAGAAAAGTACAGGTTCCTATGGTCCGTAGAGACTCACAATGGGGACCTTTGTGTTTAATATTAAATTATTGAAAACAAACGAAATTCTACCACACTGCAGCTGCGCTTTCCGAACATTAGTACACTGAGTTCGTCTCCTCCGCTGCCTCCTGGCTGCGACCGTGAGACCTGAACGTACATCAGCTCCTCTGCTGTATCTGCACACTCGTTTCAAAAAAATCCCTCAACTAGCCAACCTCGAAAAGTTATAGAGATATGATAATAAGTAAGCTATTCTGTATGAGGTGTAAAAAACTCAAGTTGGGTGTGGTAGAAGTGATTTAAAGACCTGTGAGCTCAATACGCCGCTGCGCCGTGTTGAGCTCGCAGGGCCTCATTTCTCAACGCAAATTCAATAAGTTAATACGACATTAAAATATTCAAAAATGTTGACTTCTAACGGATGTGCTTCGGATATTTTTAATTCCATAACTTCGTCAATTTTTGTCTCTTTAAATTTTTTCATGTTTAAAAAAACACATAAACGCTGCTTATCGAGATTAGTAATTGCTAATGTTCACTCACAAAGATGCATCTTACTCATCAAAAGTATGACCGAACAAGATGAGATCGTGACAATTACCAAATTAAATCTCATATAGATATTAAAATCATTTTATCTTCTGCTCTCAGATACATCAATAATCGGCAGTCGACGAGGCCAGCGGCCGAGAGCTATGAAATATGTCTTTTGACTTATCGTAGTAAACTAACACATGAATAAAACATGCAAAGCCGCAAAAATATTTTGATATTATGCTTCCAGTTTAATTCCTTCAAATCCTGGTTCATATAACGCAAAAAAGTGTACCCAAGTGTTATTTGACGTCAGCCACACTAAAGCTGATATACAATGCTCCGACAGTCGCTTTTGAGCTTTGTTTCTTCACGATAAAATAAGTCAATGAAGCAGATTGTTCGCAGTCACGTCTCACGTATAAATATACAAAGGTTTTACACATGAATACTCAAAGCTGATAACTTCAAAACGATGATTTTAATTCTGAAAGTCGCTTACTTCTCTGACGAAAATTCGAATCATCCATATTCAAAACATAAAATCGTGTCATACTACAATTCCCGTCGGCAGTAATCACAATGCTGAATAAATTCGCTGCCAAGCTTTTCAAGTAAAATGTAGTTGTTAACGAACATTGAATCTCGTAACTGGTCCAACTCGAAAAAACGTCAGGCATTGGCGACTTCAACGAGTTGACTCAATATGGAGCTGTGGATATTATTTAAGGACGAATCCCCAGGCAGGAAGACAAGATTGAGTTCCTTTTTGTAGTGTTGCATGCAGCGGTCCCTGTACTGTTCGTACATAGGCCACACGCACTCGTCAAAGTATCCAGGCACATCTGGAGGGTCGAAATCTCTCAGATTACGGCGGCGATGACACTCTTCTCTCGATAGCTCGAAAAAGAACGAGAGTTCGGTCACTTCACGAATTCGCAAATCATCTAGAAGACAGAATCCATCTAAAATCAGAATTGGTCGATGCAACGAATCACAAACATTATTCACTCTTCCAGATGTTCTCGGCATTTCTGCATTAGGTGTTTGAGTCTTGCCATCAGTGACCATGTTAGTGTAGGTTATCTTGCTTTTGTCATGAAGGACGGGGGGGTTGGTTATTATTTCCTTTATATCAGCAAACATTTTATCCATATCGAGAGCACTGAGAATATCCCAATTGAAATGATTAATTGAATCAGAGCACTTAATATGCTTTGGCGAATCTTCAGGTAGGAAATAGTCATCCTGTCTCAAAAGTCTGCAACTCGCTGGAAAGTTTTTGTAGAGGTAGGTGCATAACTCCGATTTGCCTCCTCCAGTAACGCCAGTCACAGAGACAACTAGCCAATCTAAAATTACTCTTTTCGACGTCATTGATGAGAATAATAGCAAGTACAGCTGCAGCTTTCATAACATTCAATTTTGCATTTATTTTGAAATACATACACCGATTTCTGCAATTGAGAGAAACGGATTAGTTAAGTAGACTTATAGCATAAATTAAAGTTAGACTATTTATCACAGGCCAACAGCTCCTACAGTAGGAACGATGGAGTAATTAAAAAATATAACTTTACACGAGTTCCCGGACTGCCTTGAAAAGTGGAAAACACGTCGGGACCAATGCATTGCTTCAAATGGAGAATACTTTCAAGGTGATAAGACTATAAACATGCAACAATTACTAAATAAAATTATATAAAACAATTCCGGTTACTTTTGGGTTTCTCTTCGCTTAAATGAAGAGTTTTAGCGATTCTGAAATTGATGGTCAGCGATAAGTCTAATGTTCTGGCGGCAAAGAGCTTGGTTCTTAAAACAATATTTATTAAAGGGAGCTCCTTAACATGTGAACCATACATTCACGAGCAGGACTGCGTAGCGAAAAATGCACAGTGAGCACGCTCCACCATTGAACGAAAGAAAATTCATTCGCTTTCTGTCCACACCAAATTTCTCTTAAAAATCATAGATTTTGGTTTGCCTAATGAAAAGAAAATATGCCACGAACTAAAGCGAGCAATGATAACGCAGGTAATCTATAGAACCCCGTAGATAAAGATAACATCAACACATCTTTGTACCCCTCGAACACCGCCGCGAGGTAGTCTCCCTCCTCTTCTCTGCCTCGTCCACCTGCTATCTTTTTCATGAAAGAATCTAGGTTACAATAGGTCATTTTTGCACTGTAATTATTATATTTAGAAGTATACTTAAAGATCACACGATGATTATGGTTAATACTTCACTTCCAGTGCTCAGAAACGAATTAAGAATCACGATCCGAAGTTTCAATGCACCTTCCACACGTAATTTTAAGGTTGTAGTCTTACAGATCACAATTTGAAGTTATATCGAAAGTTCCATGTTTTAATTTTAAGGCTGTAATTTAACTAGTTGAAAAACCGAAAGTTGCAGCCTTCGTACGCGACTGATTTCGGAATAAACGATTTTTCTCTTTTATGCTTCCTCGTCCCCGCCAGAGCCTCCTGTTCTTGGGTGACGTGGCGGGACAAACGACCATCGTCCTTTGCGTGGGACTGCAACCCAGTAGTTATTCAAATAATTTTTAAATGGGCCTGGGCCTCAAGGCTAAGTTCCGTTTTCGTTTAGTTTTTGAGTATGTAGAAGCATAGAAAGAAATGTAATTTACCTCCTTGTTTTTTTTTGTAGGCCGACTTTGCATTAAGCCCTTCACCAGACATTACAAATGAACAATTGAATTTTTACAAAAAGTATGAGAAACAATAACAAAGGTAAATGGCATCCTCTACGTGAACATAAAATGCTCAATAGTCAACTTTATTAAATTAATTCACTCCACTTCTCTGGTTCATCTACAAAATTTATACTTTTATTCCGAAAAAATTGCCGCTGAATGGATATATTAGAAAATAATTTGCTTCATTGCAAATAATTATAATATATATTTACAATTATCAACAATTATGAATTCAGTTATACTACGTATCTCAATTCAGCGACGTGACACACGAGCAGTAATTTGTCTAACACGTTAGAAAAAAAGGGAACTCGGAAACTCTAGGAGATGAGGGTTCTTCATTCTACTCCCATTCTCATGAGAGTTTCTACTGCGAAACCGTGGAACTAAAATGAAAGATGAATACTTCAAAGTGATGAAATTTTTCATTCTTTCTCAATGAGAAGAATACAATAGCATAGTTGTTCAAAACAGTATTACAGACGACTTCCCAATTCTCAAGCGAAGCAACAGGGACTGTTCTCCATAACTCACCCTTCATTATTTGGCACCGCTCTTGAGAGCCAAAAGAGAAAAGCACCACCACTGATGAACATCAGAAAAACGCATCTGATAATACAGTTTTCTCACTAACTTTAGTCCTTATGAGTATGGAAATTACTTTCGTGCATGGTCCGTTATACTTACCTACAATAAAATGTTCAGACCAAATGCACATGTATGCCGGTATGCATGACTTGAACCGGTTTAATTTAATCGCGGCTCCGAGCTACGCGAGCACCGTAACTTATTTGGACATGCATTTAGTGATGGACGAAATGTATCAACACGGTGTCAAGTGTAGTTTACACATTTTAAGTTATCGTAGGTTACTAAAATTTCTACCATAGAAGTAGAATAGAGGGTGCTAGTGAATGAAACATCTAAAACTCCAAAATTTTCAACAGCAAAAAGTCAATGGTAACGAATGAGATATTTAAGAGAAACGTTTACAACACGTTACAATATAATCAGCTACACTTTGAATGCATAGCCTTGGTTAACAACTAGAGCTTCCAGGAGTTTTGAATAATTTACTGTTAGTCGCTAGCAGCTTTCCAGCGGCATTTTATTGTACTCCTGCTCATAGATTTCCTTCAGTTACGCAATACTTTAAGGACCTGTACTTCGAATCTTCAGTTTCAGTTCTCTTCTCTTCACAAATTTTCAATTGGATAAATGTCAGGATTTGACTAGGCCACATTAAAACAATTATACTTTTCTCTAAAAATCATACCTTTGTTGCACTTCTTGTACGCTCAGGGCTAATATTCTGCTGAAAGGTCCATGTTTCAATTTCAGAGAGCGAACAGAAGCCATGACGTGCTGGTTCAATGTCTCTTGATATTTCTGCTGATCGTGGGTCTTTCAATCCTGCTGAGTTCACCAACAGGGGATCAGGAAAAGCCCTACACCATGGTAGAATCGCCATCAGATTTCACCGTAGAAATGGTACACTCGGGAGCATGCACTTTTCCACTTTTCCGCTCAACATTCTTAGCGTATTTGTCGAAAATGTTCAATTTTAGTCGCGTCTGATTGCAAGACAGTGCACCAAAACTATGATAGCTTGCCTGAATGCTCACAGGCAAACTTGAATGGGTCCAGTACGTGAGGCTCGGCAGAAAAGTCTTCTTTGGGAAGTGTGAATGGAGACCCTTAAATCGGAGGTCTTGCTAACCGAGTGATTATATTTTCATACAAAAGCGAGATACGTATCATCTAACGTTGAAAGTAAGCAGCCAGATGCACAATGAGCGCCACTTTTCAAGACTGAAATCACCAAGACTCTAACAATTTATACTAATGGCCACTAAAGCAAAATACGCTCATAAAGAGAATATGAACAGAGTTGCGTTGCAGAACAGAATCGAATTTCTCAGAGATCCATGGCGTGGAAGGCCAATAAGAAAACCCCACCAGGAACTGTCGCTTCACAATACAGCAAATGAAACTCACACCGAATTATTAATTCATTTACTTATCTATATGGAGAGCAGTGAGAATATCCCAGTTGCAATGATTATTCTATTGTATCAGAACACTCATTACGCTTTGGTGAATCTTCAGGTGGGATGTAGTCGTCCTGCGTTTTAAGTATACAACGAACGTCACGAAAAGTCTCGCCCACCGTATTGTGCAGCAACCGAACCAGCAAGGTTTTTGGCCTCGCCATATTGCGGATGTCCGTGAGTGAGTATGAGTAGTAGTAGTGAAAGCAGCGCTTCAGCAACTCAAGACTATGTCGCACCGAAAGAGTAGGGACCATTTAGTATGGACTTAGGAGAANCCTGGGGGCGCTAGTCCCCATAGCATAGGATAGGCAAACCCAATTAACCTACCTCTATTGCCTATGGCTTATCCTATGCCCCCTGAGGGAGGATGTCCGTGAGAAATGTGATATTTTCGTAGCAAAAAGCACAAGTTTAGCCTACGTATGTGTGTGATCTTGACGTGTCAGCTCGGGAAAACTCTGGGGAACGCGACATCCCCTTGATGCTCTGCAAGCACACGAGCAGAGCATCCCCTGAGAGGTACTAGTCACTAGAGCACCAAGAGACTGGATGAGGAAATGATACACTGGATTTCACAAACTCGAACTGAGCAGACAAGTGTGGTTAAGACTCAGACCAAGCTGCCTCATAGGCCTTCTTAAGCCAGGAATTAACCAAACGGTCTTGTGAAACGTTGTGTCACTGCACCCGGCCAAAATACTCCCTTTTGGCGGCTCTGAAATAATCCAACTTGCGTACTTCGTCGGTGGGTTTGACCTTCCTGGGCTGTAGGCATATGTATAGAGTAGGTGTAGGCATTCATTGTATATATATAGACCGGTTCGTAGCAGGCTAGGTCTGTGCTTGTACATGGGAATGCGAGAGGCGT
>VOMN01020822.1:0-13111 GCA_014899125.1 Orchestia grillus
GGTATAGTAATGGTGTTGACAAGTGGTGATGATGGTGGACGTAAGGAGTAAAACGAGGTAAGGATGATTGAAGCAATATTGATGATAAATAGGAATGGAAAAGATTGATGGTAGTGACAATCATTTAAGATTTTAGGTACAGGTCAGGAAATGAAGTGCGTGGTAGTGGCAAGGGGAAGTGCGTGGTAGTGGCAAGGGGAAGTGCGTAGTAGTGGCAAGGGGAAGTGCGTAGTAGTGACAAGGGGAAGTGCGTAGTAGTGACAAGGGGAAGTGCGTGGCAGTGGATGTTGCGGGAAGAGATGGCTGAACAGGATTGAGCAAGGCTGTGAAAGAAAACGATGCAAAAGTGTACGCATGATAAAATTGCCGTACAAAGATTTCTAATCAGTGACCATGTAGGAGAGGTAGACGCAGCTTAGCATCACGACGCACTGAACAGACTTCACACAAACATCAACCAGCCTTTCCATCGAAGAACGTTCCAACAGCGGCAGGCAGCACTGCATTTATAGAAACGAAAAACCGAAGAATGAGGTCGACAGACACCAGCGCAGGTAGTCGTCCCTCACACTCAACAAGAAAAAAGTCGACAAATAAAACATTACGCCCGAGTATAAAAATAAACCCACAACAGTTTCGTGCGATCCATGTCAACTCAGTCTGTATGACGACCACGGAGATACGCTAGTTTCCCTTCAGGGTGCCGAGGAGCCAAGTCATCCTTCAGTCAGACTTGTCTCCAGAATGGCATAATGCCTAGAGAATAAGAGTGGCCCTACAGCTCGCCTCCGGCCGAGATGACGGCAGGAAATGCTTACGCCTGCACACACTAGTTCGAGCTGTGGGGTATGGGTGGAGTGCCGTCACTGGAACCTTTTTTACATCACGGTCCTGGGGTAATGTCATGGCCTTGGGGTTATGCCGTGACCCTGGGGTTATGCCGTGACCCTGGGGTTATGCCGTGACCCTGGGGTTATGCCGTGACCCTGGGGTTATGCCGTGACCCTGGGGTTATGCCGTGACCCTGGGGTTATGCCGTGACCCTGGGGTTATGCCGTGACCCTGGGGTTATGCCGTGACCCTGGGGTTATGCCGTGACCCTGGGGTTATGCCGTGACCCTGGGGTTATGCCGTGACTCTGGGGTTACGTCATGACCCTGGGGTTACGTCATGACCCTGGGGTTACGCCATGACCCTGGGGTTACGTCATGACCCAGGAGTTACGTCATAACCTTGAGGCTATGTTAAGACCCTGGGGTTATCTCAATGACCTAACGGTTATGTCAAAACCTCGGGTTTATGTCATTTCATGACCTTGACATGACCTTCAAGTTATGTAAAGGCCCTCAATTCCTCATGACCTTGGGGTTATTCATGTTTTTAAGGAAATTTTATGACCCCGGTGATATTTCCTGATTTAAGAGATATTTCATGACCCTGAGGAGAGGAAAGAGAGGTAATAGTGCTCACGTCATAAATGAAGTGAAGAAGAAACCTGGCAAAGAAACATCAGAACCCAGCGAAAAGAGCATCAAGACGGAAATGATGAAGAGAGGCATGGTACATGAATGAAGCAGGAATCAGTGAAAGAAAGAAGGAAAAATACAGTGAGGCATTGCAGTGAGGCATTACAGAGGCGTGGGCGTCCTCGAGAGAGAGAGGGAGAGAGAAAGAGGGAAAGAGGAAGAGAGAAGAGCCTTTACTGGAGAATGGGAAGAAGATGCGTTATCTACAGAAAACAGCTGCACAGCGTATACTCAATCAAAGGCTATTGAATTAAAAGAAAAAATTTCATGAATGAACAAAACAAAATTGTGTAAGTAATAATGAGAAATCATTCTTGTATTTCTACGTTATTTTAATAAAAAGAAATCGACACTACCTCTAACCTCCCTTTCAACATTAATAAGAAAACCTTTCAAACCTCAAAAAACGAGATCTCGTTGGAAAATAACTCCCGTCCAACGCTCGCGTCAATGGGAGTGATCGCAAAATGTACAGAGTCCGTAGATTATAATTGGAACGTCGCTCGGACACGCACGAGGCAAGACTCTGAACGCTCTATAATCGAATGCTTTCAAACGCGCGTGAAAACATGAACCCAGCGTAGAAAAACATGAACCCAGCATAGAAAAACATGAACCCAGCATAGAAAAACATGAACACAGCATAGAAAAACATGAACACAGCATAGAAAAACATAAACACAGCATAGAAAAACATAACTTTAAGCATTATTGAGTTCTAATTTATGCTCAATCAGCTTTTTCGAAAGAATGACCAGTGCGCTCATAAAAGTTCCTTTTTAATATGGCCAAGAGCAGCAAACAAAGACCTTTTCTCTCTTGGTTTGAAGAGGCAAATGAGATTCAACCAAGCCCCGTTACAAGCCTGTGGAAAACATCGCGCCGGCCCACTACGCTTCGATCTCGGTCAAATTTGTACGCCTGAACTCATTTTTAAACGAAGGTTCGATTAGAATTCATCCCCTTTTCCTTCTTTCCATCCCTCTGTCTTCATTATACATACACCTCCCCCCATATTCCCTCACTCACCGTCTGCGTGTTGTTCTCCACGACAACGTTCGTTTTTCGCTGAGGGACTCGACTTCGTTGTCCCCAGCACAGCAAGCGTTCGCCAGGGGCGCCGCGTCCTGGTGGGTGGACTGGTGCTCTCAAGACTTTACGGCGTCGTGCGTTCGGGTGCCTCCCGGGCTTGTTTTTCACGCGAATATACGCGTGGACGTCGCACGTTACAGCAATGGATCGCTCAACGCACAAAATGTCTCAAAGAAATCGATGCTTCACTTTAGAATGCAAAGGATTCACCTATAACTAAGCCGATTTACTTCACTTAGGCTTAGTCAGTATACATGCTGCCTAATTATATTCTTGATACCGTTCTCCTGTTACTGCAGCTATTTATTGGGTAAATTATTATCCATATTAATATTATTTAATTAGCTTGAGGCTTCTTAGCCTCATAAAATGCAATTTCAAAAGCGTATAAAGATGGAACTATTTACTACAAGCATAACGGAACGTGAAACATATGCACAGGTATGTTCCCAGAAAAGATACCCTGAAACAGTAAGTTAAGGAGGGAAAGGAAGAAAAGATGAAGAGCAATCCGCGAAGAAGGCAAGAAAATGGAAAGAAGCAAAGTAATCCCGACAGACAAGTCCAGCGGCTCCCTCAACGTTTGCTTAGGAACCCTAACTGTGCCCCCTCCTCCCCCCTTCCCTGGGGTCACCTGTCCCCGTGCTATGCGATAGACAAACCTTAACTAGCCCAACCTAATTGCCTATCTTATGTCACTAGAGGAGTATGAAAGCGATAACAAAATTCTCTAGAAGAGAATTAGAACATTAAATAAGCCACGAGACGGCAACACTTTGATGTGTACTAGTAACTAGATAGTTAAATATTACATCAAAGTTCCGTAGGTTTATTTCGGCTTCGAATCTTGAGATCCCGTTCCGTTTTACAGAATCTGTACTATGTAGAAGACAACTTTTAAGAACTTCTTTTGAATTCAAATTGATTAATTTCAAAAAGTTGAACTTAATTTCAAGAAGAAGATTAATTACTACTCCAGGACACAGTAAAGTTCGAAACCATGCGCAGGAATTAGACCATCCTACTCATGATGAGAATTTCAAAATTGTTGATCATTACCAAACCTTGGACCTACAGATACTAGATTCTATTTATTTTTAATAATAAATTCAAATTTAAATGACCGTGTTTCATGTTCAGAATCGTAATAAACTGGTAAAAGTACACTAGAAAAGTCACATGTAATATATATTTGTGGTAGGGGTTCTAAACTGAAAACTAACCCTTTGGATGTCAATACTCCAATGGATTACGAAATAAATACCCTCAAGACTGCTAAACGGTACAGGATGATCCAGATGGTCCACTTCAATTAGACGGTCAGCTTCAAGCAGACAGATGCTCTCGGTTTTGACATCAAACTGATCCACGTTTCGTAGTCCACCTACGGTACTGGTGCTGATACTCTCCGACGCACCTCAACACCTTAAATAAGGGCAACGTTCTGGGCGCCCACGAGGCAGCTACCTCAGTCTACCGCACAGAAGCCAGTTGTCCTGACCACGTCGCAGGGGGGAGCTTGGTGAGGTTTTTGCCCCACGCTGAAATGTCGTGAGCTTGAAGGGGAAAAACTCGGCTTCCTTCACCTTCAAAATTTATGACAGAGAACAAAAACAGTGTAGATTAACATTTGAAAATATTACACACTACGTTGTCTTATATAATAACCAGTAGGACTCATAAGTTCCATTTAACATGACAACAGAATGAAAACAAGACTTGAGTTACAAAAAAAACAGTGCCATCTTGTGCAGCTTGTTCTAATGGTCTTCTTACGCTCATGAATGCAAGCTTCGAGTGAAAAAATGATGAACAATTAGTTTTTAAAACGTACTTTTGAATTTTAAGCGATATAAACTGAAAAATTGAACTATGCTTTTGAAGAATTATAGGCATGATTAAAATTCAGGAATAACTGTACAAAACATGGTGGCGCTCGTGTGCATCAGATTTTTAAGGAGATTTATTTCACTCAAAAATTCCTATGTATCAAGAAAAACATATTTTCAAATTAATACTTTCTTGCATCTCTGACAAAAAAAATCCCTTTAAGTCGGGGAATTTCACATAAGTTATACGAACTAACAACACAAAAATAGTCCTCTCCGAAGCACGGAATTTTTTCGTACGAGGTTTAATAAAATTACATTAACTTTGGCTGTAAAAAGCGCAGCATAATATAAACTGACATTTCCCCCCGATATAAGAACACTGCTATCTTCAGGGAGGTAGTTTGATAAAAAAATTCCAAGTCCCAAAGAAGAAGACATCAGGTCCCCTCAATGAGCTCAGGAGAGCCCACATCTGCTGTACAATCAACGGGCGACATGTGCGGCATTGACAAAAAGTTGTGGGAGGTCGGCGTTTGATTTGAACCCATGGAATTGTTCCTCGACGGCGGAGGGGTCTCAAAGCCATGCAACTCGAGAGGAAGTCCATGTTCATCCTCAGCCAAGACAGGGTCGCCAACGGAGTAAATATCATCGGTTTGGCTGTGGTCGGCAATGTCCACAGTGTCGTCAGCGTTGCCGTCCATGCTCACATTGCCCAAGTGGCCTCGCAGGACCACGTCATCTGAGTTAGCTCTCATAACTCCGTGATCGGAGGTCATCCCAACACTCGGGCTTTTCTCAAGGCTGTACAGCCCACGTGAAGCCCACGGAGGAGCTTTGAAGCTATGCATTGCGAAAGGTTTCGATTCATTGAGGTTGATATGTGAAAAGTTGGCTGGGTTGGTGGGGAAAGACTTTGGTCTCCATGAACACTCGTCTAAAGAAGCTGCAACAGCTCCAGCCTTCATCGTGGCTAAATTTGGAATAGGTCGATTAATATAATTCAAGTGTCTTTTTGACTTTTCTGAAGGAATCTCGTTGGTCTCTTCACGTCTTAGGTACTTTGTCAGGAATGGACTATCACTAATAACAACAGGAAGTACCTCTCCATTACTCCCAGATTTTTGTACATCATCGAGAAAGGGAGACGAGTCAGCACTATCTTTCCTGAAGATGCTCTTCCACGCATTTCTCAAAGACTGCCCTGATAAAAAGCTTCCATCTACAGTTCCATGTTTCCGAGGCATAGAGTTGCAGTCCTGGTCAACATCGTCACAAAGGTTGGATTCACTGATATGTAAGCGGGTGTCTAAACTCAGACCCCGAGGTTGAGCAAGAAGAAAATCTTCGTATTCTTCATGCTCTACAATGTGAAGCTCTGTACTTGGTAAATAGTTTGGGTTCCTCATATCTTCATACTCAGGATCGAATGAAGTCTTGGCCGTCTTTACTGCAATGTCTGCGCCGCCACAATTAGCAGGTAGTCCGCAGTTGTCCTCTATGCAAGACTCCAATCCACGGAAGCTGGGGGGCAGTCTATCAGAAATTGGAACGCTTTTGAAGTTCACGTCTTTCACTTTTGAAATATTTCGATAAATCTTTCCGTGCGTTGAAACGATGGACATTAGCGCACCGAAATTTCTTTTCACCTTTTCAACTACGAAATTCTTGTCGTCTGGTGTTGGGAAAGTTCTCGGTGGCAAAGACGTATCTGGAGACAGAACAGTTGATACCGTGGAAGTAGGGGAGAGAAGATCAGTCGGTGAGTACGAGTTAAACCCATAGGACTGATTGGAGATAGACTGAATCAGTGGAAGAAGGGTCGGTCGATTGAGAGGACTAGCTATCGATGAAGAACAGATTTGGGCAATAGGCTGATCAGCGTGTGAGCTGCGTGGAACTGGAACGACTATTGGAGATGGTCCACACGGTACAGGAGGCAGAGGAATACGAGGGGCAGGAGGTCTCATGGTTGGAGACATGCGGTCTACGGGATCCAGCTCTCGAACAGACTCCAGGCTGCTCCACTGATGTGCGTGGTAGAAAGACTTGCGCCTGTGCAATGGAACAGAAATGTCCCTCACAGTTAACCAACTTACAAACAAAATTAAAAAGAACACGTAAATTTGAGACATAAAATTCTATTCCACGAACTTTGAATTTATTCAAAATTGTAAGTAAGCACTATTGTTACGAAACTAAACAACTTCGTTTCGATTTGTAGTTCGTACGACTTACCTGAAGCGTTCCATAAAATGCGGGTGCGAATCGGAAAGCTCATCGATGAGGAAAGCGATTATTTCATTGAACTTGGGCCTCTGCAAGGGAGCGAAGTGCCAGCAACTCGAGAGGAACTCCTTCATGTCGCGAGGGCAGGAGCGAGGCAGCCATTCCGACAGCGTCAGACCGGAACGAACGCGGGGCTCTACTTCAAAGTCCTTCAAGCTCTGAGTTTCAAAAATTCTTCATTACACTTCATGGCGTTACATAATGTAAAAGTGCATTCCGTTTGACTGCGTCTCACACAAATGACTCAAAACGAAATGAAGAACTTGAAAAGAAATAGAACTTCGTTTCGACAAAAAGCTGAACTTTCGAGAGCTCACCAATAATTCAGTCAGAATGAAGCTAAGTCGTGATACACATGTCCATCAAAGATCATGCATTAACTTGTAGTGCGACAAAATGTTCTATGATTACAATCTATCATAATACCAGCGTAGGATACAACTAATTAGCACTAACATTTATGAAGCACAGGGCATCAACTACTCATGAAATCATTCAAAATCGTCGAGACTCAATTTTCACACACTACTAATAACTTGACAATCGGGCAATGCTACGCTACGTCATAATTTACGGATCAAAACTACCTAATGCAAGCCTTCCTCACTTCAATTTACACACACAGTGCTTTGTGTTGCCGTTAATACGAGGCGTTAACGTATTCTGGTTCATAGAAAACGTTGCCATTATATCGTCGCCATACTGCATCATAACTTATAGTTGATGAGCCCTAAATACCTGGTATATCGTCAACACAACGCGTCATAAGTTATAGGTGATGAGTCCTAAATACCTAGTATATCGTCAACACAACACGTCATAACTTATAGGTGATGAGTCCTAAATACCTAGTATATCGTCAACACGACACGCCATAACTTATAGGTGACGAGTCCTAAATACCTGGTATATCAATACGACACGCCATAAGTTAGAGGTGATGAGCCCTAAATACCTGGTATATCAACACGACACGCCATAAGTTAGAGGTCACAAGTCCAAGTACCTTGTACGGAACAGCACCTCCCGTGAGCACCTCCCACAGCAGCACCCCAAAGCTCCACACGTCTGACTGCGAGCTGTAAATCCCGTACTCGAAAAATTCTGGAGGCATCGAACGGACCGGAACTTTGCGGTTCTTGTCTGCGGTTGGAAGCGGATTTCAAATGAAATTAAAGAACACATTAGCGGGGGTGTGAGCACTGTAAACTTAGGCTGTCATACCTGTAAATCAAACAATCTGAGACGCCTCTTGCCACAGCATTATTTCACGAAATCCAAGGCTCACTAGGAGCAGATCTAGGCCCACAAGGAGCAGATCTAGGCCCACAAGGAGCAGGCCTAGGCCCACAAGGAGCAGGCCTAGGCCCACAAGGAGCAGGCCTAGGCCCACAAGGAGCAGGCCTAGGCCCACAAGGAGCAGGCCTAGGCCCACAAGGAGCAGGCCTAGGCCCACAAGGAGCAGGCCTAGGCCCACAAGGAGCAGGCCTAGGCCCACAAGGAGCAGGCCTAGGCCCACAAGGAGCAGGCCTAGGCCCACAAGGAGCAGATCTAGGCCCACAAGGAGCAGATCTAGGCCCACAAGGAGCGGATCTAGGCCCACAAGGAGCAGATCTAGGTCCACAAGGAGCAGATTTAGGCCCACAAGGAGTAGATCTAGGCCCACAAGGAGCAGATTTAGGCCCACAAAGACGACACATAGACCCAGTATTGATGGGAAGAGAGAAACACTCACTGGACACTTGGTAATGGTCACATTCGCCTGCCCTCAGCGGCCTCGACAGCCCAAAATCCGAAATTTTGACATAGCGCTGGTGGTCCAGAAGGCAGTTACGAGCGGCCAGGTCTCGGTGAACTATTTTCTTGTGACTCAAATAAAGCATCCCGTCTGCGACTTGCAGGGCGATTGCGAGGACTTCCTAGAAAGTTCATTTCAAATTCGGGTTAAGAAGATAAAAGGATCAAACTTAGTCAAACGATGAATTCTCTAATTCTGAGACACCGCAGTCCTAGGAAAATCGTCTCACCTGCACCACAAACCAATAGAAAGATGTAGAATAAAGTAGGCTAAGCGCACTAGATAAAATTCATTGCTCCCATGTACTAGCTGGTGTTTCCCTCGATGTGGACGTTGAAAAAAGTAAGGAGAAAAGGTCCACGAGTATACATAAGTCGGCCAGTCGCAGTAGGCGGTACTGGTTTTACTGCAATTTGTTGTAAAAAATGCCTAAAATATAATTAAAAGACGTCTCCAGCGAACTTCCGACGAGAAAAGAGCAACCAGAAGAAGTATTTGTGCAGGCTGGGATTCTACCAGTCAGAACACGAAATATTTACAAGCGGGGCCAGACTCCTCGAATCAGGACAGGTTAATACGTGAACCATAAGAGACGGAGACAAACTTTTCGAGTCAGGCACGGTTACTATGTAAAATATAAGAAACAGAGTCAAACTTTTTGAGTTGAGACAAGTTAATACATCCAACGGGAGGGACAAGGAACCTTGTAATTTTTTTTTAATAAAAAAAATTAAAGCCCGCACCTGCAACCAAATCGTTCAAAACGCAATTTTTATTGCTTTAAAATTGAACATTACCTTGTACTCCATCCTGGTGAGGGCGTCCTCTCTGGGGACCAGGAGGCTGTGGAGGTAGTCCAGCAGGCTGCCCCCCTGCATCAGCTCCAGCACCAGCAGCACTGCAGGCGCCTCTGTCACCACCACGCCGTAGGTGCGCACCACGTGGTTGCTGCGAAGGGACCTGCAAAATTCAATTAGGGAGATACTTTCTCAAGGGAGATAGATGCATGCATTGCAGGTAGTGACCGCGCGTGTCAAGGGAAATAGTTGCAAGCATTGCAGGTAGTGACCGCGCGTGTCAAGTGAACACAACGCGAGTATAAGGATCTGAGGCATCAATGTGGTACCTGTGCCGCTTGTGTGGCACAGGTTCGTTAATGAGTTGTGTATACACATCCGTGAAGGGTTAATAAAAGCCGAATGTGAACTTTTGAGAAAAACTTAGCAATCATTTTTTTAAATCAAACCTAGATGTTATATACATCGTAATTGTGGAGTTCGGAATCGAATCCTTACTTCCCAGGCGAGAGAGCGCAACACTATACCAGCGCGCTATGGAGGCCCGGACGGCCTCAGCAGCTGCGAGCGACTAGGGAACTCTACACTTAATAATAATAATAATAATTCAGCACCAACAGCTGCCGCTCCACACGCCTGCTCTCCCAGCCCACACGTCCCAGTGGGCCCAAAGAGCGCTTGCGGACCCGGAACTCACAACATGATCTTTGCCTCGTGAAGGATATCGGGGTCCCCCAGACAGGCCTCCTTCAGCTGCTTCACGGCCACATCGAGGACGGCGCCACACGGCAGCTCCAGCTCGCCACGCCGCACCACACCGTAGTTGCCACGGCCGATGTGGGTCTCCTCCACCCGCAGCAGGTCGCGGCGGTGGATGAAGGTGGGGTCGATGTCGCGCAGCCACGGTACGGGGGCTGGGGGGGTGCGGGGGGTTGTGAGTCTCGCGAGTGATGGCGGTGTGGGGCGATGGAGCGTGGGGACACGAAATGTTGACACGTAATGTTGACATGAAATGTTGACATGAAATGTAGATATGGAATGTGAATATGAAACGTAGAAATCAGACATGAAAATGAAATGCGTGTATGAAATGTGAATATAAAAAATGAATGCAAAATGCGGGAATGAAATGTGAAAACGATATGTGAAAACAAAGCGCAAAAACGAAACATCTAAACCTCATGTAATAACCTCTGAATAGTTTCATTCTGCAACACAGCGTTCCACAAAGGGCGCCTGATTCGAAGAGACTATCTTCAGGACGTGAACGCGTCGCTCTGTTGTAAGCTGTCCCATACAAAAGAAAACTCCACACAAACAAGTATTCCGAAAAACAAACTAAAAACCATCAGTCGGAATAAAGAGAGATGGCAAACACGATAACAGCATGCCTTCAAACTTAAAAACAAGAAAGCATCGCTTAATTCACATTCGGCGCTCTTTATGGAACACTCCATACTTGTACGGGTTGTGGCAAAATGATCAGACACATTGGAAGGCTTCATAGAAGAGAAATAAAAAAAAACGAGCCAAATTATTTTCTGCCTGAAACAAAACCAAATTACATAATGCACACATTTTAAAAACGAAAAGATTAACTCAATCTTCATTTAGTTTCACTTTCATTAGACCAGCAGACGAGTCCTTACATATAGCAAATCATTCACCAGCAGAGGCGTCTGGTTCTCCAGAGGCGGCGTGCGGGGGGACCTTCTCAGGCGAAGACGCTTTCGACGCCGCGACCAGGGCTCTCCGCAGGCGCCCCCAGACGCAGGCGAGACACACGGCACACCCTGCGGTCCCCACCAGGACACCCACACCTACGAGGGCTGCGGCACCTGCCCACACTCCGCCGCTTTCCTGGCAGGAGAAGGAAAAAAAAGAGACTTTACTCCAACAGGGTCGAGATAGAGATTAGATTAAATTGTAAGTTTGTTTGTAGTTTTAAAATAACCTATTTCCCTGAAATAATATATTATATTTAAATAATGTATCACCTTAAATCAATTCATTGCGTTACAACAGTCCATCAGCTCACAACCATCGCATCAGCACACTGCGTTACCTGCACGAGCGCCAAGCTTGAGACTGCCGCACCGCCAGCGGAGGTGAGGGCGGTCACCCTGACGACGTAGTGCCCTGGGGCGGCCAGCACGGGGGACACGAACTCCTGCTGGGGTCCCGTGCACTCGTGCTGGGGGAGGGGGATAGTTTGAAGGCTACTCCAGTGGGCGTGGGATGAAACTGTACACGGAAGTTTCAGTCAAGTGGGACGGGTACGTGCACGAGTTATTCTCGTGCACGAGAAAATTTAGACGATGCTTGAATTATGTAGGAGGAAAACTTGCTTAAAATTTTGACTGTGTGGTCTGTTCTGACTGATGTGTCTTCGATTTGTGATGCTATCTGTTCACGTAAATCTCTCAGGGCAGAAAAGGCGTTTATGCCTGTATGATGTTACAGAAAAATTTCCCAGGCAGCTGAGACGGAGGCAGGGAGAACACTTCGAAAGAGCCAAACGAGTGTACGACATGAGACACACACGCTAGACAGACGTTACTTCCGAGTAAACTACAGCCAGCCATTAGAAGAACAGCCAACCATTAGAAGAACAAACTAGTTTAAATGGGAGAGCAGGAGTAACTCAGAGCACCCATAACAGATTTTCAAAACAACTACTGCTGAATGGACCGTGAAGAACTCACATAAACCGTGACGTTGTCCCTGACCAGACGGACAACGTAGGCAAGGACATGCCCGTTGGGGGAGGCTGGCGGCCTCCAGCGCGCTGCCACCGCGCCGTCCCGCACCTCCGTCGCCAGGTTGGTGACCCTGTCTGCTGCCACTGCAGGACAGATGAAACAGAATGGAACGTGTGACTGGCCGGTGTTGTGGTGACTGGCCGGTGTTGTGGTGACTGGCCCGTGTTGTGGTGACTGGCCCGTGTTGTGGTGACTGGCCCGTGTTGTGGTGACTGGCCGGTGTTGTGGTGAGCAGCCTAGAATTGCTCTGGTGAACATTTTCGTTTCCTCAACGTAGACACGAGGATGGACTCGCTTTGAAGTGCCCAAGCGTATTTTTATGGTTTTCGAACAAAACCCTTAATAGTACTTAACTAATTTACAAAGACACGATGTATTAAACAATATCATATAAAACCAGAGGGTAAAGTACAAAATAACGGTAAAATAACCGTACTCTAACCGTCGGGTAGAGTGTAGAAGACCCGGGCTATGGCCGCTGGAGAACACAGGTAGGGGCAGCTCGACGAATCATCATCAAGAAAAGAGTCTTCTGATGTGTTGAGAGAGCTGAATGTGCACCATGGGTATTGGAAGTTGCAGGCATTGATCTGGAAAGTTCAAACAATTAATAAGTTTAGTAAGCCTGAAGATTGACTCTCAATCTTTTGAGAACATGAGAGACAAATGTTCATAAACTTTTATTTAGCAATTTCCAGAGACCTACGAGGCAAACCAGCCAAATACATTTTCAAATGGAGTCAAGATTTGCTTTCTAAAATTTCTATTTCTCCAAAAGATGAAATCGAAAACAGTAATCAATTACTGCTAATCCCAACAAGCACGTACGAAACACAAGTTAAGACGTTTACTGCAACGATGTTATTTATGCATGGGGAAAATGGCCCATCTATGGGTCACAGCGCAGGACCCATCTATGGGTCACAGCGCAGGACCCATCTATGGGCCACAGCGCAGGACCCATCTATGGGTCACAGCCAGAGCTGGGCAGCGCTACTTTGAAATGTAGCGGCCG
>VOMN01020824.1:0-45036 GCA_014899125.1 Orchestia grillus
CGAGGGACTTTATTCGTACGTGTCCGTATGAAAAAAGTTACGAGGCTTTATTTGCAACTAATTTGAGGTCTCTAAATGGAATGAGTGAGAAATGAGAGGTAAAAGAAATTATTTTCTTTGATCTAAGATTTTTCTATTCAATTTAATTCCGGTGACAAAATTCGGTCCAAAGTCATGGTCGGTGTTGGTGCCGTGAAACAGCACTCCAGTTAAATTTTTTTGAAGTCATACACTCTCAAGGTAAACAACTTGTTTACAGCATCGCACTCGGTGCTGATAGCCCGTTTAATGCGTGTCACCACGTGAGATCGTCAATACTAAATTTTTCTGTAGTAAATTATGCTAAAAAATTAAGGTAAACGTGAGGAAATGCATTTGAAGGAACCTTTGGATTTAAAACCCGGAAGCCTAACACCAAGTGGGTCATCTGGAGAATTCAAATAAACGGATGGGAAAGTTTCCAAGTTGCTCAAGTCCGTAAAGTGCCGAGTCTCATCTCGTGTTCTGCGACGTTATTCTAATTATAGAACAGTTGAAATCAACTTTCATTGACTACTTATGAAAGTGTAATTCTACGATAGCACTAATGGCTGGAAATAACAAAAAAACGCCCAAGACTACTAAGGCAAAAGTAAGTTAGTTCGTGTATTTAGGACAAAGTCATCCATCAGGTATAAATAGGTCAAGCGCTGTAATTCGATGCGAAATATCTCAAAAATGCTGAAGTTTTTCCCCATTTTTTTAGAACATTTTTATTAATTTCTAGTCAGATTTTTAAGCTGTTATAAAGATTTTCAAACCCTACAAATTTAGCCTTATTGTGAACTTAGTAGCTTAGATTTTTTTAGGTTCCACATGCTTCAAATTTTGTTTGAAAATTTTTACTTCACTATGTTCATCAGAATTAAATTTATTACTAACTGTTATAAAAATAAAATCAAATTATGATTATAAGATTTGTAAAAGCTTATTTTTTACACAAGGAAATATTTCTTGCCCAATTGTAATGTTTGCTTGCTACTAGACTAGGTGTATGGCATAAATCATCTTATTCATCATGCAGCCTTTATTTTAATCACAATGAATAATAAGTTTTTTGAGCTGCAGACACATATTTTTGAAAGGATCACGATGTGAAATCCTGCATGAAAATTAGCTAATGTTGCATAACATTGCTAATCCCTGCTCTCCTATACCTCTACCTGTTTCGCACTTTGTTATACTTTGTTGAGTCAGGTTAGGTTATGTTAGGTTAATTCAGTCAATTTGCCATAATGTTATCTGCATAAAACTATAGTAAATGATAACCTGTAAAACTTTGCTCTAATTTTAGTTGAATTTTTATCAAGTGTTATATTAATGTCCTACCATTTGAATATTTAATTAATCTTTACATTACAACCCTCATTGTGGGAACATACTAGATATAACTATTTAGTATTTTTCTGTTAATTTCATATCACCAATATCAAGTTGTATGAGGTAAACATTTGTATACTTTCCAACTTCAGATGCTAAGATATGCATTTGTGTAGGTTTATCTAGCACAATTTATAAATACCTCCTGTTTTGAAATTTGAAACTTTTATTTGTGGTTAATGTCATGATGGCTTTATGTCAGAGTCAAGGTGGAGAAACTCTAGTTTAATTGGATATAGTATGCACTACACAAGATAAATATTTTTGAATAAAATATGTAACCACTATAAAATATTTAAAGCAAACTTTATAAGATAAAATTTGTGTTTTTAGATGCATTTTAAAAATTTGTGTTTGCTGAAATTTTGAAATGGCTTTGCAGGATTTTTTGACATTTTCTGATGCTTCATTCTGCTTCTGTAGCTGAACTACTTGAGTGTAACCTTGATACCCCAGGGCAGCAAAGGAAATGGAGATGGAGGAGCTGAGGCTGTCATCAATGCCATCAAGAGCATGCCTGCTGACCAGCAAACTCCTGCCTTCACCTCTAAACTGGCTGAAATTATGGCTCAAAATGAGCAACTCCAGGTACCCAATGCCTATTATTCCTTTGAGGTAGAATGTAATTTAAGACTTAATAATTCTTTTCTTATCTCAAGATTTTTATGAAATGTACCCATAAATACAATGAGGTTGCAGGTTTGATGGTCTTGAAAGACCAACACCCTTGACTCCATCCCTCTTTTTTTTTATATGCAGTAATGTGAATCCCTTAGCATAGGAAAAGGGAGTCCCAAGCAAACATTGTCATCAACTCTTGAAATTACACCATGCTTCAAGGCTGTAAAATTTGTCACAAATTTTTGGGTGTGATGGCATTTTTACTGGTCATGGAGCTACCTATTAATTAGTTAATGAGATACCTAGTGGTGTCTGTAGTAAAGAATAATGGCTTGTGATAATTCATTGTAATTTCAAATTGTAAAATGTTTTCAAAAAAATCAATTTTAGAAAGTTTTGTATTTGATATATTCTTTGGAACTCATCAGTTCACCAGTAGCATTAAAAAAAGTGTGCTGAAAAAAATTGTTTCACTTTTTTTTCACATTTTTGATGCTTCCATGTATTTGATTGGCTGTCCACTGTATAATATCAAAACAGTTTCAAATAACTTGCTGTTAAATGGATTATGCTAATAAAGTATCAGTCTGGTAGTTGAATGTTTCTAATTTGGTGAGATAGAGAATAAAGCTATATTTAAATTCACATCCAAATTCACAAATAGATGAGTGTCTGAAAAGAGCTCTTGTGATGTTATCCTTGAAGTTAATTGGCATGTATGTAGGCATTTATTATAGAAACACTATTGTTCTTGGGGATTGAAAATTTCATGTGATCGAGTGTATGTATCCAAAATGGGACTTTTCCTCTCAATATTTTTGTATCCAATATTTTTGAAATCACTGTTTCATAACTTGGGCATCTTATACACTCTTGTACTTCACTTATTGTTTGGCTTTGTTCCTAAATTACTTGTATAATTTATTCTTTTATGCTAGCATTATTGTGATGAGTATTATATATATTAGCTCACACATTTTATTGCAACAATGCTATTTGGCTAGAAGTAGAATGATCCTTCTGTGTGTCACATAGTTGGAAAAGTGCTTAAATTTTTTGTTCAACTCATTCTAATACACCTAATGTGTAATGAGTGTGGCACAGGCTCAGTACATAGCTATGGATGTGTTTGAAAAAACTATAACTATTTTTTTCTATGGTTGGAAGAAAGTTGTGTAGCTAACTGAAGAATTGAACATTTTTTCCTTTAATTTTCATTTAGTGTGAGACAATATCTTAATAAGGAGCAGCATTACTCATTTCTTATTTTTAAAAGAAGGGAGAATACACGTGAATGTACATTTTCATTTTTTTTTTGTTTGCAGGGCTCCCTGAATTCGGCCATTTCCCGTTATGAGGCTGCTGAGAAAAGTAACAGCCAGCTCAACTCGGACTACACCAAAGCAATGCTGTCCAAGGGCCAACTAGAGAGTCTGTGTCGTGAACTCCAAAAACAGAATAAACTCACCAAAGCAAGTCTCTACTGAGTTAACTACAATCTTTGGTGGAATTTGTTGTACTTCTTGTGCATGATCAAGTGAATAGCTATTTTGAGAAAGCACTTATAGAAGTGTGACGGTTTATGTGTATGACGTTATGAATTAAAAGAAGGTTTGCTTTAATGGAAGAAATTTGAATGTCAGGTATGTTTTGCTAGATCAAAATTTATGTATATTTTAATAGCATCAAGCCTGAGGTGCAGAAGGCCAACAATTCAAATCTTCAAGTCTAGCAATACTCACAGTAAAATGTCCATGTTGAATACTGACCATCCATTCCTCCATCTGGTGTGGTAAGAACTAGAACTTCAAGTTCATTTTAGAGAATAAACTTTCTAATATTTGGCCACTCTTTTGAAGTTAAGGGAAGAACAAGGATGTAAGTACGTACATCCTGCAAATGAAGGGAGACTAAACGAAGTAGGTATGTGGCTAGAGTGATGTACAGCCTCAAGAAAAAATGGAATTTTACTAGCCTAGAACGAGCGTGCAATTCTTTTTTGAAACTTGGATGTTTGTTTCAATTTTGCGGTGCTGAAACCTATAGGATGACAGCAACATAGGAAAGAAAGTGTCTTGAAAATTAGGTTTATGGATTTTTTACTAAAGTACTTGGAAAAATCTATAGTACCTCTTAGTACTATTACTGTAGGTGTGGATGTGACTTACGTTACACGCTCTCGTTTGTGCAGGAGGAGAATTTAGCTCGAGTTCGAGAGGAAGAAAAGAAGCGGAGGGACCTGAGCGCCCGTCTGAACACGACGCTGTCCGACATCACTGGGCTGCTTGAGCAGAACAAAGAGAAGAATACTGAACTCAGGCAGGACAACCAGAACATGGCCACGCGCCTCAACGATCTCGTCACTCAGTACAGCGAGCGCCAGGAGGTAATACCGCGCCACTCATACCACGGTATTTGTAAGAAGTTTTCCACACATCTCGCATTTCAAAGACATTTCTCCTCTAAATTTTTGGTACGGTTAACTTGAATTATAATATTTCTCTGGGAAGAATGGTTATATTTTTGTGCATTGGGTTTTTGTTAGGCTTGTTAATGAATCATAGTTAACAAATACAGAGGTTTCACAGAACGTGCTTAATGTGATTGTTTTTTTTTTGATGACTGGGTAGCTCCATATTGTAGGTAGTGTTAGGATCTCCATTAATTAGGTAGGTAGAGGGAGTTACGAAGGAACGTCTGTGTCGTTGTCATAAAGTGTTTGGACGAACAGGATGTCGGTTTGTAGACACCGTAACTGAAAAGTTTTTGTCGTTTTTAACGATGTAGCAACATTTGTTTTCATGTTCTTAGCAGTCTTAAGTTATTTTTCCAATGAATCTGGTCTTGGAATAGTGATGAAAAGTGAAGAATTTTACAGTATTTTTGTTTATTACTCATGTGGGGCTACGTTTGAATAGGAGTCAATTTCAATGTGTTGCTACTTCTTGCTGGGAAATAAAATAGGATTAATTTCGGCGTTGAGCAGTGTTTGCTCAAGCCGCTCACTAGTATTTAACATATCAGTGGTATGAGTTGAGAGTGTTTAGGGTCTTTAGACCTATGTACAACGACGCCCTTCTGAATGATATTTATTCCAGCCACTTGTGAATCATGTAAGTAAAATAATGGTAATTTTTAATGTGTCAATATTGGCCGTTATCGTGTTAATGTGTGCTGGTTTTCCAGCAGTATTGGTGAGGTTTTGTGCAGTGTGTGGCCATGTCTCTGACAGCTGAGCTGCTCGTGCCTGGTGATGTATCATATTACTGTATTAGTTTGCAATCAACTATATTTGCTGGCTTTTATTCCTCAGTTATGACCACAATTTGCTCTCTCAGCTCTCAGGTTGAGCCTTGGTGGACGTAAGCCCAGTGCTACCCCTCGTCCTGCATCAGCCTAAAATTTTGTGTTTATGTTCTCCGTATTTTCGAGCAGGAATTTGCCTTTTGCGTTGAGTTCTCTATGAGAATAATAGTGACGTGATTCCGTCCTACCAGAACATCGACAAAATTCTGAAGCAGCGCGACTTACAACTGCAGCTCGCCGAAGCCAAGCTTGCAAAGGCCTCCATTGAAGCAACTGAAGAGAGGGAAACTTTTCTTCAAGATAAGAAAAAAATGTTAGAGGTGAGAGATGCGTCTGGAAAGTAAGTTCTCTTGGAAATTTGTACATCCCTCATGGGGGTGGGGGGGGGCGATGTTCACGATATTCTCTGAAGGAATTCACGGGCGATTTCTTAGTGTTACAAACCCCAGTTGCGGAATTGGTAGCGTCTCTTGTAGTCACTCGTGTTTTTTGCTCTTTTTTCTTTGTCGTTATTATACATTCCCGCATGTAGGTATTCTTACCGTTTAAATTCAGCGACTTGTTGTGCTTTTGATGAAAATCTGTGAACTTTACCTTCAAGTTTAGTGTCTGTGTACGGAATTACAACCAGTATCTGTATTCTCTGAATCCTTTTCGTTCCTACCCCTCAAGAAGAATTGCGCTGAAGTATTCATGTCATTACTATCATTAGCTTATAAAATACGAGTAAGTACAAGCACAAATAAGTGATAGATACTGCCAGTGTAGGAGATGCAAATACTGTATTTAATTACATTATTAACCTGTGAGATAAGTAGAGACACAAATATTTAATGCCAATATAAGCCTGTGAGATAAGTACAGACTCGCGTAACTGACTGAGACTGCTCGTGCAGGAGATGCAAACGTACCAGGAGAAGCTGACACGGATGGCTTCCATCGAGATCACGCTGCGCACGCAGCTCAGCAACTACTCGGAGCAGTACGAGAAGTTCGAGAAGACTGCCCAGGCCTCCAATACCATCATCAACAAATTCAAAAAGGAGATGGAGTCTGTACGTCAACCTTGATTGTGGTATACCCGTCGATGGGACATGATTTGTATTTCTGTGGGAGCGTCTGGAAAATCAGTCGCAATGTGAACTATTCTATTTTATATTTTTTTGCCTGCATCACAACGTACGCGCCTGCGCACTTCTAAGTAGTGAATGTACGCAATGTATGAGTATTGCCTGGCATTCCCAAATCATATCAAACTGCTAAAAGTGTGGCTGATCAATGGAGTTTCTCCTTGGGTTTGGTTTTACTCCTTATGGTGTCACGAACTACGAGATAGTTTCTGTCGGCTAAAAAATGAATTAATATTACCCATAACCTCTATAGAAGTTCTATTCTGTATACAAAACATGAGGTCTCTCAACTGGTTAATTATTTTTTAAAAGCTAGGCTAGTTGTGAAGAAAAGATTAAAAATTTGCAATAATGTTGAAGCTAGCAGAGGTGTTTTTGCGTGTTGTTGACCTTGATTGAAGTGGCGCGTTACTCTCAGATGGCGAAAAAAATGAAGAAGCTGGAGAAGGAGACTCTGTCGTGGCAGACGAAGTGCGCTAAGAGCAACGCTACTCTGCTGGAGATGTTGACGGAGCGGGCCAACCACCTCACCAAGATCGAGCGCCTCACCAAGCAGAACGATAAGCTGCAGCAGCTAGCCAGAGGGTTGCAGGCGCAGCTCGTCCAAGAGAGGCAGAACAGGAGAGGTTAGTTACTCTAAATTATGGCGACCGGAAGAAGCTGAGTGGACCATTCTTGGTGAGGTGAGAGGTAGGCTTTGGTGTACAAGCGTCCCTCTCATAGAGCTGTATCAGCTAGAGCAGGTATCGAATAGCACGGAAAAGATTTGTGTCATGAGAAGCGAACAACCGCTCTGCAGTCGTCACCTGCAGGGAGCAGTATCAAAACAGCGAGCATCAAAATGCTTTGGAAATATTCGTCATAAGAAGCAAATAGAGTGTGTTATCGGAGGCAGTAAGAGGATAGAGTGGTTGTGCGCTGGAGCCAATCAAGCTCCTGGTGAGGAGATTACTGTACCCACCCCGAGGGAAGTAATATGTTTGAATTATGGAATATAACGCCATTTTTTTAACGTAGCACATGACTGCATTGGGGTTACAGAGGGCTAGCCTTATTTTCATGATGCTGGACCGCAGGGGGGACCAGTGCCAGTGTTACAGCGATTACTTGGAGGTGCCCAATGTGCCCAACATAGAAGGACGGTGTTGATCCGAATTTCAGTACGATCTCTCATCTCCTTTTCTTTTCTCTTCAATTCTAGCACTGGAGACGAAAGTCTCTGCGGCGCACGCGTCATTAGCGAGCCTGCCTCTGTTGTATCTTACTTCTCGTGCTTTTGAAATTGTCTCCACGGTTGAAATTTTGATGCACCTATTACTTCGCTCGTCTCGATCTAGTCCTTGTATGTACCTCAACAGTGGTAGCGACAGACCTGTCTCGACTAGTTTTTGTAGTTCAACTGTGATAGTCACTGACCTGTCTGACTCAGTCCATGGAGTTCAACTGTGATAGTCACTGACCTGTCTGACTCAGTCCTTGTAGTTCAACTGTGATAGTCACTGACCTGTCTGACTCAGTCCTTGAAGTTCAACTGTGATGATCACTGAGCTGTCTTACCCCAGCAGAGGCAGCGGGAGACGCCGACGGGGCTGCTGCTTTGGCAGAAAAAGTAGAAGAAGCCATCGCTGACGCGTGCACAGCTGCAGAGGAGCAATGTCAGGCTGGTGCTGACAGCAAACTCGAGTCTGCTCAGGATGTCAGCACCTCTGTCGATGCTAGTGTGTCAGAGGAATCCAAGGCTGACGACGGAGATACGCAAGCTGAGACTGCAGAGTTGAATGACAATTCCGAATTAGCTGATATGGACTCTTCAGCAGCGACTATCCAGTTGACTGAGATTGCTACTCAGCTCACAGAAATCAGCTCAGAGCTCTCTGCGCTGACTGGGAAGCAGAGAGCTGAAGCTGATAAAACTTCCAGTGGTGCAAATACTGCAGCTTTTTGTGAAGCTGTTACAGGTAATGGGCCTGAAGCTAAGTCGGATTCACGTTTCGATGGAGACGTCGTGTCGACGGGAATCGAAATTACTGCGGGTCCATCTGGAGTTGACGCTAACCTTTCTGCTTCTGTGACTGAAAGTATCGATGCTGGTGCTGCTGCTATTTCCGCAGATGCTGACAGCACCAAAAGTGTTGCTTCTGCCTGTGAAAATACCACTGCTGCTGGAGACCCCAAAGTTGCTGAAAGCACCACTGCTGCTACTGAAGGCAGTACTGTTGCTGCCCTTGAAAGCTGTAGTACTGCCAGTGAAAGCACTATTGCTGCCACTGAAAACACTACTACTACTCCTGCAGCTACTTCTGGCGATGATCCTGTCCAAATAACGGAACTTTGAGAGCTTTAGCTTGTGTCTCATGATGCGCTCGTCCATAGTTGTTTCTGTGGCCAGGTGGTCTTGCCTTGTGGGGACTGCTGGCAGCTGTTTATCCAGTCGTTAAACATCGACTTCTTGTTGTGACTAACTTTACATTGACGCCCTTTCATGGGCCTCATTGCGACCTGCGTTGAGGTGAACGTACGGATTTGAGGTGGTGAATCTGCGTATTTATTATATTGATGATTCTGCGCACAGTAACGCGCAACTTTTAGCTCAAATCAAGTTGACGAATTTACGATTTTAAGGTACTTGGAAATGTACCAACACTCTACACTCAGGCTCAAAAATAAAGCGGTTCTTTAAACTATAATTGTAAAGTGAGTCGCTTTAAGGCTCCTGAGAGACGTGACGTAGCAGCGGACCTCTAGTTATTCGGAATGTGTTCATCATTTTTTTTATGCCACTGCTTTTGCTTTCGGTTTGACCGAACCAACACTCTTTTTTGAGGGTCGTTGATGATATGTTTTTTAGTTTTCAGTGGAGAATTTCAGCATCATTTTTGTTAGAATTTTACGTTTTACCAGTTTTGAAATTTGTATTCAATCGAAGGTTTTAATTATTGGTTTGTTCCTAAACTTCGTGTTGAAATTTTTAACTTTTATTTCGTGAGTACACAGATTTTTCAGGCGGTAGGGAAACTATTCTGAAGTAAGATTTCTTCAAACCATTGATTTCATTAGTGTTTGAACAACGACGACTTACTTTGGGAAACAAAACAGGCATTATATTCCTTTGTTTTCAATTTAACTTGACTATGGTCGTAGGTTCACCCTCCCCAATGAGTAACTGTAGCTTCATTTATTTAATTCGAACTAAGTCCGGCGTGTCTTACTCTCTTTTGACCTTATTTGTGCTTTGTTTCGATATCCCTCTGGCGAGTTTCATCTGATTGCATCGCCTTGCTGAAGAAATGAGTATTTTTTTTGAGTTGTCGACCTTCCAGAACCTATGCAGTCCATCACTACTTTTATTAGGACATAAAGAACTGGTCTTCCCTGTTCAAAGATCTTTTTCCCTTGCCTATTCGGCGCTGTCCATGCGTAGCTTTGAGACTCTGTAGCGGTACAATGGAACCGTGGAACTTGTTTTGCCTTTTAGTTAAATTCTTATTATCTCGAGCTGGGCCCTGCTCAGTAATGTTCTAATAATAGAATTTTGATTTCTCCCAATCTCATCCTTGACTATTGACTGTTCGCACTGTGCGTGCTACATTCAGGAATTAACTCTCAAATTTTTCATGCTTCTTACTTTATGTCGATGTCACTGAAATCGAAAAAAATGATTTTTTGTTATCTTGATCCAAGTCGAGTGTTAGAACAAATTGTGATCTCAATTTTCTCAGTTCATTAGCTACGTTTAAGTTGAGATTCATGTCTGAACAGCTCGCCTAAAATATAACAAAAATTTCGATCAGAAATTTTACTGATTTTCGCATGATTATGACTTTTAGGGTGAAGTGAACTAACAAATGCTTGATGATTTCTGGAATGGAGTATTTTGCTTGCTTTTGACGAAGAGGAAACTTGGTAGAGTGGTATTTCTCATCGCAGTTCATGCCATTTTATTTATTCAACTCCGAATGTATTTGCTCGATAGTTTTTTTCGTTTTCATCCTGGTGCAGCCGCGTACGGTGACGTCTGCCAGATTTGTGACGATGTGAAATCCGGATATTTTCTGCCAATTTTCTGAAAAACATTCGACTTCTTTTGATAACGACTCTGGATTTAACAGTTGTACTTTCGTTGAGTTTTGAATGCACAAATCGATTTTAGGAGGTGGGATGTGGGGTAATATTTACCAGCTCCGTGCGAAGAAGCTCACTTTCTCGTAGTTTAGGAAATTCACTTTTGACTGTAATGGTGTGTCAAAATTTGTTTTTAAGCTTTCGCTGCACAAAACTAGATTTTATTGATCCGTCTAAGAAAAAATGATGTATTATTTTTTGTTCCATGACGATTGATTTATCTCTTGAAAACTGACCAATTCTCTGAAGACAGGCTTTCCTTTTTGTTAATTAACCCATCATATGAGGGTTGTCTCATTTTCTGAAGATTCGGCAATTCGTTCAATAACCAGATGTTTATTCAATATTTAATCCATATTTTGAAAGATCGACGTGTCGCCCATTCACTATTTTGAGTCTTGACGTTTGATGTATTTTTTTCGTTCAATTTGAATTCTCGAATTTTTTTCAATTTGAATTTTAAATTCACCTTAACTCTCCTATGCTTTTTTCTGCGAAAAAGATTTCAAGTTCGACGATTCTCTGACCTGTTCGTCTCAATACAATTGGACCATTAATACTTACTTTGTTATTAGGCTGTCTGCGCTAACAAGACATTTTATACCGGTGGTTTGATATGTTTAAGGCATTTATCTCTTCGTTTTATCATCTCCGTGTTTATCGATCCACTTGATACACTTACCCGACCTAGAAACTGTCGACCGCGGTGCATGTTCCCGTTTGGCATTCACTAACTCTCTTGTTCCCAGTTTGTGTGGTGCTAACGCTGTGTGACCGTGTTTCTCTCTTGCCTCAGTTGTTTTATAACGTTTTCGGCGACCGGACTCCAAGTCTTTGCTCCAGTGCTCACTATAGCAGCTTCATAAGCTTTAATAGCCTTGGATATCTTCATCACACTTGCCCAGTGCATTCGATATCAGCGCCTAGTTTCCAGGACCCAAGTGAAGTTCAGTAGACGGAACACGTCAACCTTTGGTTCACTAGAGAAATGTATGGCAATAATCAACGAGCTGGGTCCAGTAGACCTAGTATTATTATTTTTTTGCACCACCACCATCACCCTTTTATGCTGCAATAAAAATTAAAAATTGCGGGCAATCAGCCGAATCAAATAACACAAACAACAAGTAGAAGCAGTTGAAAAACTAGCATGGGACCACTAACACTACATTTGAACGTAATTGAGAAATTGGAATAGGTCCAATAAAATAAGCAACGCGAAAAAGCAACTAGAAAAACTGGGATTGGGTCCAGTAACAACACAAAAAAACAACTAGAAACTTTAGAATAGGGCCAGTAACACCGAAAGCAAACGCAACTGCTTCACTGTATTAGGTCCACTGGACGCGTTGTGTGGACCGGGGCTGAAGTGCCGCACTTGCTCTTGCTTCAGCGCCCTCAAAATTCGCACGGCGAAGAGGGACTCTTAGCTAACGTCGCAAAATCCATTCGGAACATGATGCTAAATTTATTCGTCTCTGATGATTGAGAAATTGCCCGTATACTTAGGAGTAGATTGAAAATTATTTGTTGAAATGCTCGTGGCCTCATTCGTTTTTTGGATAAGATTGTAACGCTTAGCTCTCGTTGCGAGCATTATTTTTTTCATGGAAGCTTTTGTTCATGCTGATGAAGAATTGTGTTCTGTACAACTATTGTATTTTTTATCTCTGGTGACCTTGAGCGGTAGCGACGCAAAGATCTTCTATTCGTATATGCATCTTGTTGCTACTTAGGGATCAAATTTAATTGTTCTGCACTTGCACGCGTTGACTCACACGTCTCATTCAATAACTAACTATCATAATCAAAACAAAGTGAGATGCGCAGTAAAGTGATACTAATACCGCTTGTATGAATATGATTAAAACGATAACATGATTGAGCTATGGCTAGCAGATACTCGAGAAAGGCCTGTGAAATTTCCAGTTCGAAATGGTTAGACCGTGCCCGCCCTTTTTGCGCTGTGGTATGGCATTGTTTACATTCGGATGCGGGTGCCGTCGTGGTTTGGTAAATATAATAAATTTTACACCCTAGCAAGTGTGCCCTGCTCTTTTTCTAGCTTTCTTAGATCTTACGGGACGGATTGTGAAGTAGTGAAATGAGTTTTGTGCCGGTGTGTGTGGCGTACATCCTCTTCTTTTATTTAGGCTTTTCTGCCATTGGGTCAGACGTTGGTGGCTCATCTAGCGTGAATGTGCTTTGAATCCTGTATTTTGGTGTCGGAAGTTGACTGAAACGTATGGTCTGAGGACGTTGGAAGCTGGGCTGTTTTACTGGAAATTTGTCTTTGGACGGTGCATTCTTTCGTTCGCGTTATTGTACAGCATACACAAAGAACTGTTGGAAAGTAAGAAGTTATGACTCAAAAACTGATTTACTAAGGTGAAGCAAATGCCCCATGAAAGAAGATGTTCCTAATCGTTATTTCGTAGTAAAGACATCCGGAATAGAATAATAACTTTCTACCAAGTCTTCATGATTTACCCTATATTTTCAATGGTCTTGCAGGAAAATTTAATGGTTAGTTATTTGAGGCTGGTACTTCCAAAGTGAATTTCGTCTCTGGTGACTCGCGAAAAATTGCTTGAAAGTTCATAAAATATCAGGTATCTATGGGATGAGACTCAAATTAACGAAATATCCGTCCATGTGGTCGTTGTTTCCCTTCTTTGTGTCAATTACATTTTCAGTTTTAATTCAGGACTTTCGACCCATTTTTTGTGTAGTCCTGTATTACAAGAAGGAGTTTCTGCTTTAATACCCTCTTCTATTTCTCTGCTTCAGGGAAATATAAAACACGGAGGATTCAAGATCGGGTTTGTTAGAAAACATCATCTACTTTACATAGATTCCAGTCGCATCTCAAATAAATAGTTAAACTGTTCAGTTTTCCGGTATTCATTTCTTGAATTTTCTCTAGTTTCGTAGATCTCACCATGCAGCGTCGTCTCCGCTCTAGTCTTGCACGTTTACTCAGTTCTGAACGTCTTTTTACACCCGGAGATGTCGCTGGGTGTAGTCGCTGTTCGTAGTCTGGACGTGGTGCTGCTGGAGGATCCCAATAGCGAGGCTGTGGTCCTCCATGTGAGTGGTCGCCGATGCTCCAAGCTGTGTACGATTGTTTAGTTCTGTGGTTGTTAATAAAACCGAGCCATGCACCGAACTCGTGCGTTATTATCCTGTCTGATCCTTTGGAAGTGTTACTCGTTTGCTTTGAATCTATTGAGTACCGCAGGAGCGCCTTAGTCTCAGGTCAATTTTGTCGGATATTATAATACGATTTACCCATTCTGAGCCAGATATTTATGAGATTCTTTCCTCTCGATGCACATGGCATCGGCAAAAACATTAGGCTTGTCTAACGTATGTGAATGAGACTGGTGTTCCCAAGGGAGTACTGTTGGGTTACCTCAGCTGTACAGATAAGCTTTCGAGACTTCTATCTTTCGTGCCGAGTTTGCTTCTTTCAATCTTCCTATCCATTTCGCCATCTATCTCGTTGCCTTTGCTTCTTCTTCATTCTTAACTTGGTGTCACAATGCACAATGAATCTAGTGTAGGAACATACCTTGAGCATAGATTCCCCGTTCTCTATAGTCTATATTAAACTTTCTTCGCTCTCATAGGGTCACATTTGATGTGAATAGGAAACTGTAAGCAGACTAATATTTTAATCTGATCTAATAGGATTCTCTTGGAACATCGGGCATGGAATATCATGTGTCTAATACCATGCTAACTAAGCACAATTATCATCAAACTTAATAATTTGGACTTTTCGACATCACAACCTTGAAATGTTGTTGGAGAGCCAAATAAATGTTCAGGATTCCTGCGTCTTCGACATGCAGCTGCTCCTCTGGGTCTCAATGTAAAGCCTTTAATTCTGGCTTCGATTTAGACCTCTTACTCACGTGTAGTGTGGGGCCGCCAACACAACGGTGTCGAAAGTATAGTAGAATTTATGCATCGGCGCTACAGTTGTATGACAAGTACCGGACTCTTAAGTTAATGTCCTGCGGTACGTACCAATATTTACTCCGGTTGTTAAAGTTATGGACAAAGTTAAGAGTTTTCTTGAGTATTCCAGCCATAGTAACTTGAAAGCGTGAATCAAGGACTAATTTTAAATTAGGAATACACCTGCCGCTGGGTGAAATGCAGTCTCTTACCTAAGCCCTAAAACTGGTAGGACTGTCTGGCACCAGGATGAACCGAGTGCTACGCAGCTTGAGTGATCAATCCTTCAGGGCTTCCCCAACCGCATGTTGAAGGCCCAACTCTTATTTCTGGAGCCGAGCAAGTATGAGCAACGGCTGATGTGGTCCCAGACTGGGCAGGTGCGTTGACGCAGCCATGTTGAGTGTGTGCCTGATGTCGTCCGCTGCAATTACGCTTTACCGGCCAAGTGCTTCACACAATTGCCCTAAATTTATGTATTTTTTGCTCCGGTGTTGACTTTGACTCTCACACTTTGATTTTAAGGCTGTAATTTTACGATTGAAAACCCGATGTACTATGCGACGTATGTGAATGAGATCGGAGTAAAAGATTTTTTTTTCTTCTTGGTCGAGCTGGAAGCCGTTCATGACTAAGCCTTTGATGCCTGAGAAGTTTCAGAGTTCCGTCCTATAGTGTGAATTGGGTGAGTACCAACGGAAGTGACCGTTTAAAGTAATATATCAGCAATTATGGCGAAATATAACTGAAGTTTTTTCCCGGTGTATTCGAGATTCGTGATGCCAATACAGATGTTATGTTTGTCATTAGTATATGTATGTCTTGCAGTTAGACTACAAAAAGAATGTGTTCTTATGACCTGGTAAGAATTAGTTATATTTACTGGTAGACTATTTTCTGACAAGCTACACATCATGCACTCGAAAAATGGTCTACGACGAGCAAGTTTTACTCGCGAACTACATATTTTCTAACAAAGTGAGCAAGCTCGTAAACAGTCTTGCAACCATCTGCATTCGATCGTAAACAGTTCCGAAAATTGACCAAGACTTCTGAGACTTGAGTAAGTGCACGAGTGGCTTCAATTAGTCTTCACTCTTGTCTCTCAGCCGGCTGCCGCATTCCTTAAAAACTGAACCCACGCACTGGAAACTCAAAAATATTCTCCCTGAGGTCGGAAGCCCCAGAAGACGGCCGGATACTCCGGGACTCAAGACAGTCCGTCAGAAGCCGCTGCTCTTACAAGTCGACTACCGCGAAAAAAAGCTCTTCGTTAGAAGTTGGGGAGCTCAATTTCGGACTGCAAATTGAAATGGGATTGTTTTAATGGCGCTGCGCTAATGATGATACTCGTCCATGAAAAGTGGAAGTTAGCTGAGTCGGAAATATGTTGTGTTTCATTCATTTTTAATGACTATGCGAGGAGTGCTTCGTTTGATGAATATTAGATTAAAATTGGCGATATCAAGATGCAGCTCAATATTCTGGATATCAGTCGATTTTTCCGTTTTTCTCACACTGAAATAAAATTTCATATGCCCCTGTTATAAGTTTTGAATAATGAAAGTTTAAGGACTACCATAACTTATGTATAGTAGCATATGCATATATTACAGAAACGAAATGTTTTTAATGCGTATGCAATGAATTCTAATTAGAATGCTGTAGCAAACAAGGAATTATTTTACGATCAGAACGATAACTGGGACTGAGCAGCCTGCGAGTATTCATCTTTGCCAATAAAAACACCCCACCGTGGTTGGTGAGAACGTATACGGAGCATTTCATTTTCACATATATTCTGTTCTTGATGAACAATTTTTTATCACATAAAACTATTTTAATTGCTAAATCTGCTGATCAGTTCCTTTTACCGTTAGCTGGTCGTCAGTCTGCAGGGGTTTTTTAATGGCGAAATGCTAAATGTCTCACCCATCCTGTGCATTCCGCTCCACTCTGCCATTCCCGCTGGCGATTTTTTCCGACCGTTTTTTCAGTCGAAGTGTCACACTTTTAGCCACTAAGAAATACGTGGCTGTTGTCCCAACGGAGCTGAAAGAAAGAAAGTACCTCTTTTTACGACGCACCCCTAACAACGTTTCTCATTGTACTTTCATGAACTCTCTTGGTCATGATAGAATTTTTTATTTTTATTTTGTTGTCGTTTAGAGAGAACGCAGCTTCACTCCTGTGTGAAATAACTTTTTAAAATGAGACAAGATGAGTGCATAGCTCGTACATTTCTCTCCATGAATGAATAGTTTTTGTGGTCATATAAATGTGATACATGAACACTGAAGGTGTTATACGTAATTGGATTTGTCACCTATAACTTTTTTGCATGTCTTTTGATAAAATGACATGATGAATCGAGCCCTCTTCTCGCGTGACTCCGTTGCTTTATAAAACGAAATAAAGTAATAGGACTAGAAATATGGTATATTGACGCGTGAACATGAAATCGATTATCTGTATCGGAATAAGTATATCGGGTTGAATAAAAGTTTTCTTTGGGAACTATATAATCTTCTCTACATTTCCAAATAATGCACAAAATTCCGCTCAGATTCACATACTAGCGCACTGGCGAGGATTGGTGGTTATCAAACGAGTCTTAAGCAATTAGTTTCATCATGTGTGGATCTGAAATATATATGCTCCAGAGGAATGCTGGATCTTCAATTCTTTACCGCTCCGCGTACCGATTTGGTACACGAACGCATCAGAATTACATTTTCCTTTGCTATGTGTTCGCTTCTACAAGAATCCCATCGACGGGCAGGAAGTATGGTCTTCCTACTCTGGTTTGTTTCCACCCAATGTAACAATAATTTGTCCTTAATTGAAGGTATTCATAATGTGAGAAAATCATAGTCGTCTATAAAATAATTTGCGCACTAAAGGGTTGAATCGAAAAGAGCTGACTCGCAAAGTGGCCTCAAGCATGGTAGTTCTCAAGTCGGACTTGGCATGTGCCTGAAAATAAGCCTCCTCCTCATCAGTTTTTCTCCTCTCGCTGTCTGAAGTAAGAGCCAAATGAAAGAGAACGAGGGTGCCTCGAGTGCCACGAGCTGCAAGGGCTCGCGTTAGTTCGAATCAAGCAAAATCAACGATGAAAAATTCAGCGATAAATTCAGACTATAACATGTCTGTTGATTTTCAAAGTTTGGTTTGGTTTCCTTGACCATTATTTATGATCCATGATTTATTTTACTAGGTAAGCTACCCCTTGAATTGAATTTCCATGATTGGGCAAAGAAATTGCACCTAGTAAGGGTTGCTTCTTCTAGCAAATTCAAAATTGGTCTTAATATTTTCGATGCAGATTTAAAAAATATTTTATTTTTTGCCTATTAGTTTGAGTAGGATTAGAGCAAAATTGTTGAGTAACTGTATTTTTTAGCAGAGAATCAGAATTTTATCGTGTTAATTAAATGAACATCATTGATGAGGTGTAATCTAATGATTGGAATTTACTTTGAAGTTACATAAGTATTAATACACGGATATTTTCATATACATCGAGAGCAAGATTAGGTGTCATTTTTCGTTAGTATCTGCAATGAAAATATTACTCCTAGAAATCAGAGTAGTATCTATTTCAATAACTGCATCAGACTGAGTCAGTACGCAAGGAGCTACAGTAGGAGCCAGTGATGCTGCTTCATATCTTTTGTTGTGTTTGAGGTCTTGCACGGGGACGAGCTTTGTGATATGAACTCTTCTTTTTGGGAACAGACAAGAAATCATTTTGTCTTTGTGTAAACGTTTGTCTTCGTTCAGCGTCCGCATAGCGAACGAGGAGTGCGAGTAAATCAATTTGCGTGCGCAGTGCAGTTCTGTTTCCACCTGAACATGACTTGCAAACATGCTGGTTGACCAATCTCGTTTCCAAGAATGTGTGATACAATTCAATAATTTATGAATTCCCCAGCGTAAATATTTTTTATTCTCTGTGTTTCTTACTTTCGACCCATTCTGTACACCAGTGCATGTATATCAGTTCTACTAATTGTCCCCATTGGTTCTCAAAGGCTTACGCTTAGAATCGAAATCGAATTTCTATTGGTTATTGCATACATTGTTGAGCTTGGCGATGGCAGTGGGATGCTAATTTCCTTGGCACGGCGGGTCTACGTCATCCCATTCTTCCATTTCCACTTTCGTTCTTTTTTGCGAAAGCTTTCCCAGTTGCAGCATCAGATTTTTAGCGCTAAGAAATCAGTCCCAGCACAGCTGGGTGACAGAATGCACCGCGTTTTTAACCAGCGGGCACAAGGGATTTTGCATGGCTCTTAAACTGGCTACACTCAATTGCTGCTGAGATTTCTATTTGAAGCGACTAAATTCAGTACAAACGTACATCATGTTTGTGAGCTATGCGTATTTTGAAAGAGGTTATGGTATTCTATTTCCATCCGCAGGAAAGAAGCTGTCTTTAATACCCTATTTTCGTAACAATGAATCATTTTCATGAACACTCTACCGTGGATTGGAGAAGTTTAACGTATAAGTATAATAGCTCTTGATTTTTCAGACTGAGAAGTGTATCTTAAACGTCTACTAAAAACTCAAAAGCAAAAAATAATGAATTCAGTGTCGTAGCTTCCGATTTTAATTGGACATTTTACGACGAGCTTCGGTCTTCGTGGGAAACATGTTTTCAAAAACTCAACTGCAGAAATGCCATGGCAGCGGCTGCTAGAAAAGAGATTTCAATTTTCCGATAAGACAATAAGACTAATGCTTGGCATTCGGCCTTGGCTGTAACGGCAGTCTTTTAGTGGAACGTTGAGTGGAATAATGCTAAAGACTAAACCAATCTTCAACGAACTGAACGAACTTATTTCAAATGCATCCATTGTGAATTTCGAGCTGTTCTAGCTTCCCGAACAAAGGGTGGGCGTTCTCGAGTGGATGGCGGTCCACTTCGAAAATAAAAACGGTGAAAGCACCGCTTATATATATATATATATATACATGGATATTCATATATATACACATAGATATTCACATATATATACATGCATACATACGGCTGTAGTAACGCTTTTCGATATTATTAAAGAAAATTTAAAAAGGAATGTGCACTTCAATTTATTCAACTGCAGAAACTAGGACAACTGGAAAAGAGCAGGCCGACGTGCAATTTTTGTGTCGCGTGACTACATATATCCAACATGACGGGTTGTGTCGTGTGACTACATATATCCAACATGACGGGTTGTGTCGTGTGACTACATACATCCAACATGACGGGTTTAACCTTCATGGGGTGTAATACTGTAATCTTTGTTAAAATGATAAATGATCTTCAAATGACGGTGAGAGCACACGATGAATGATCTTCGATAATAAAATTGATTCACGAAACGCGTGAGGAATGTGGGTGAGTCATAGGAGTGAGATGAGATTCCTGGACGAAAACCAACTTCTTAATTACGAATTTAGCATCATGGCTTGAAAAAATTGCTTAAGTAGCGAATTAAAAATATTATCAAGTTATTGCTCCACCATCCCCTTAATAACTTCCGAATGACGATGCTGAGATGATGCGGCTCCAATTAGGAAAGCAAATTCTAGTACTCTTCATTCAGTCTCATTCACTACCAGCGTTAGCTCAAATAATGACCAAGTGAGCGTTTTGCCTTACGCGTGATGGAATTTTTGAAGAAATTCAGCACAGTCAAACTGAAGGGAAAATCTTGTATTTCAAGTTTGGTTGCAGTTATTGTATTTTGGGTCACGCCAATGACCATAACTTACCGTTTTCACGATTTACAATGGGCTGTGATTTTATCCCAGCCCAGTCTTACGTAATAGCCGCCCCGTCGATATATTAAAAAAAATAATAGATCAAAATAGTTGAGGGATAAAAATCATGAATGGGAATGATGCTCCAGCGGGAAAGTTCATGAACTCGTCCTGTAGATGCCTCAATCCAAGAATCAGGAGTTGTCTTGAAGAGTGTTTTCCAGTCCCGCAAATTTCGCGGAATCGCAATTTCGCGAACCGCAATTTCACAGAACCGCAATATCGCGGAATGTCGTAATCGTGACGCGACTTCCGTGATAATATCGGATGACGCGTCTGATGAAGCGATTCCCTGGCAGTAAGCTGCAGTTTCCCTACTGAAATGAAACTGTTTTTCAGGAAGGAATTCGATAAGAGATTTCTAACACGTTTGCATATATTTTGTGCCCTCGACTGCAAATTCCCCTTTTCATTGTATTGCTCTTGAAGGAGTTTCTTGAAAAAAAAATTCATTAGACATTTTTTAAGGTAATAACACGATGACATGGTTCACGCAATTTGAGCTCACTCTTAGTCGGAGATGTTTAAATATAACGCTGTTGGAAATAGCCTACATAAATATTTATGTTTCTGCGTATCTTTCGTATTCAGTTTAGAAGGAAGCTATTTCTTTCAAAAACGTTACCTTGTGTAAATGTTGATTCCGACGTAAAATATTTTATCTTCAGCGTTTGTATTTTCGGTACGTTCTCACTATGTACGTATCCCAGGTACACACGTCTTGAGTGACAGTAACACCAGCACTTGACGAAGGTGTGCGAAGTTTGCGTGTGTCAGATATTTCCGAAGCAGAATCATATAAGCATGATAAAATACGGACATTTATTTCCGTATAAATACGTTCGACATTTTACGCCCATTAAATTCACCAACGGAAGTAACCCGTTTTAACAACCTGCGTCACAAAAGAAAGAGAGCTTTTCTGCAGCAAATGACTTCGCTGTAGCTTTGTACTTGAACGTAAATACGTCGACGTTCACCCTAATTCGAGATCGAATATCCTTCCGTGAATTTTCAAAGACATTTTATTTATACCTTACGGTATGATCAATATATAATTTCTTGCAAGTCGGCTTCTGTAGTTTTTTAATTGTTCTGGCAGTTGATATATTTTTTCTTCCAGTTTTGTTGAATCGCTAGGTTATCATGAAGGAACTCAGCTGGAGAGAAAATAAACCAGTCCTCTTTTTTCTTCAAAACGTATTGAACTAAGCATTAGTTTAACCTACAAAGGCATGAAAACAACAAAATTTCAAGCGTCGAAATGTAGGTCTTTCCAAATAATTAACTCTAACTTCTCCCACGCACGAGTATCAGGCAAACAATTCAAATGACGATGAATTATAATCATTACACATTTTTCGGAAACGAACGCAGTTTTGTTTCGCTAAACGTGTGGTAATTTGAGACCCATCGCATCCATACAATTTTTATTTAACATTACTTTTTGTGAATCTATGTGACATAACTAAAAACCAACATGGAACTAAAGAGGCTGACAAGAAAAAACTTTTAAAATTTTAGCGTAACATTCAATTTGAGAACACCGAGAATGACTCTTCCAAGAACATCATGGTTGAAAAGTCCCGTTTCGGGAACAGACATAGATCCAATTCAGCGAGAAGCCCATTGTAGTTAAAAAAATTGCAATTCACTCTTCAATTTTTTTCAGAAATCCAGTGCGCCGCGCAGCCTGACGCGTGTTGTGTCCAACGCATATTGTTCGTAACAGATTTGCACCTTGTGAAGGCTTTACGAACAGAATGTGATGTGCCGTTTAAAGCTTTGATAAAAGATAGGATTTCACTTTCCCACTTTCCATTACATAGGTAGACTGTATTAGTGTGAGTTGCAACTCCAGATTATTCACTCTCCCCAAGCATGAAAAATTTCAAAATGATTTCTGCATCTGCACTCACAGGATTTTCATCTCTTTTGTAATAGAACTGTCGGTTCCGTAATTCATTTATTTGCACAATAAATAAACGCTTAAGCTGATCAATTTAATTCCCGTCATATTTGTATTCACTTACGTCAGTGAACATAAGTCTCCAAATGAATGCTTATCAGCTGTTCGCTAGAGAGACTCTTATATATTAGGCGTGATAATTTTAAAATGTGGTTATGCATCATTCTAAAGATACCTTATTAAGGTATGAGTATCTAAAAATGAATGTTTATGCAATTCTTTGAATAAAATGTAATTGAGGTATGAGTTTTAAAAATGGGTGTTCAACCCTTAACAGGAGATATCCTTATTTTTTCTGGGGAGATCATTGTGTTGGACCAGTGTTCGCAAGAACTAATTAAGGAATGCATATTTCCATAATAGACATGAAAGAAGACATTCAAACAAGCTCACGTAGCTCAATTTACGCGCGTCAGGAGCTGGTAAATCCACTATCTTAGAGCAGCTACGAGTATTCCAAAATCAAGTGCAATACAGTCATCCTTCGCTAGACGTTCCAGCGCTGGGGCACTGGATCGGTTCTAGGAAACAACCGCTCTATAACGGCGTCCTTCGCGTAGTGCGTTAGAACACTTCTGGCAAAAACCCACTCCTACAGTCGTGCCGAAAAACCGCTTGGTCGGTTCTGGGAAACAATCGCTCTACAGTCTTCCCTGCTTTGGGCACTATATTCTATAGATCAGTTCTGCCAAACAAATGATCTACAGTCGTTTCCCGAGTAAAGCGTTAAATCGGTTTCAGACAACAACCGCTCTATACAGTCGTCTCCCGCATAGATCGGTATCAATTACAGCAAGCGTCGAATAGCGCTAAAAATATTTATATCATACTAACCAATTATAGAGTGCTATACGAAATAAATACAAAGATAGAACAGTGGTTTTCAAGAACAGGTCTAGCTGTTTATGCAGGGTACGACTATACGACATACTACGTCGCTGTCGAGCTAACACTGGCCATGAAGCCTGTCTTCTCGGGTGAATAATAAGGTTAAAGTTTCGATGACAAACTTGTTCCTTTCAAGTTACCAATGAAATTTTACAATCAGGCTACAACTCTGGAGGAGGGTCGTGTTGTGCAGCGAAGATCAGCTCTCCCTCGAAGACTTCAGTCGTAGCAGGACGTCCACAGGAGTCCTAAGGCGCCGTCGTCAGGCCGCCCTAAAACTTTACTGCTGAGGAGCTCGTTGCACCGCAGCGGCGAGCAACAGCGCAGAATTCAATTGGAATCTCGTCTCGTTCGTCAAAATGTTTTTCGTGTGAGGATGTTTATTGCGAGGGTCTCGTCGAGTGAAAATGATGTACGTCACAGAACCACACGAAAATTCGCATAATCTTTTCTAAATAAATCGGTGGAAAGTATTACAGCGGTAATTATCTTCGGTTACTGCGTATATTTTCTTTAGATTTCTCACAATATTGAGTGGAGATTCGCTCCGGAGTCTAGTTTTGGCTTGTCTCATACCTGTGCCGAAATAATACTCGTAAATTGTTCTAAAAAGCTCCAATTATGTGTTTATAGTCGAACGTGGTAAAATTTAAATTTAAACGTAACCGAGCTATAAATAAAAAAACTGTGTAAGACTCATCCGTGGCCACCATGCAAATGCGGAAAGATATGTCGCGCCTCCCTGCCCTCTTTCCAGCCGTAAACTCTTCTGTTGGGAGGGAAAAGAAGTGCGGCAGTACAGGATTATTTTACCTAAGGAACGTTCCAACTAAAGCTGAATCCAGCTGAATATTCGCATGGTCATACGTACTGCACTCTTGATTTTCAGACCTTGATGTTGCACGGACGGATGAAGGAGCTCTGAAGTACATTAGGATTTTAAAATGAGGGATTCGGTTTCAAAGGACGATCTGATCACCGGTCCTCAGATAATGGTTCGCGGGTACACAACTGTGCATTCTTCAACTCCAAAGCTTGAATTAATCGAATGACATTTTCAGCCTTACATCGGTCCTTCATAATTCATAATATTAATAACTAGGAAGAGAACGTTTCCACCAGGAATCAAGTCCCGTACGAGACCTGAAATATACTTGTTAAGCGACTCGTAAGCCCAAAAAATTTATCTTCAGTAAATTCATTCCATTCTTTGTAGATAATTTCCTTCACTCGATGAACCACTTCAAAATTTCGTATGTTTATTATTTTTAGATGTAAGCTTTCAAGCACTGGCTCAACTAAGGTCAATACTGTTTTGATATTTGATGGCATTATATATATACCTTTGGAATCAATAATCTTTTTATTTGGAAAACATTTTTTAGTTTGTAATAGAAAACACTGTTTTGCGTTCAACGAGACTGGGTCAACTGATATTATATTTACATGGACGTTGTCATTGATGATCTAAAGTAAGGAATACATGTTTTGGAAACTTTCCGCATTTGCTGTAGGTTTTATTGAACTCTGCCTATGGGTTTTTGACGTCACTTCTCTTTTGACGTCACCTTTGATATATTTCAATAAATTCGTTTCGTATTTTCGTGAACCTCAGATTTTAATTTTTAGACAGATATAATATCAGAGTGCCAAAATAATATTGTGAGAACTAGGATTCGCTTGAAAAACGAATGAGAGAATTTTGCTGTGCCTGACGTATGTACCTCGGTCATAGTTTATTTATAGTCAGAGTCCCAGTTTATTTCATTGATATGGTTTTGATAAGGTAATATTTTTGAGTTATTCTCGGGCTTTGTAAATAAATCACACGTTTTTTCTGAGATGAGAACCAGATAAAGTCTGCGGCGCGTTGTGGAAAAGAAAATTTGGAAATAAGTTTAATTTTCCCCATTTTTCCGCTGTGATCAATTTTTAGGGGTAAAGGACGCCAAGGAAAGTTTGCTTCATATTGATAAAGCTGCAATTGCTCCTTACGAATAAATAAAAGAAAATCATACCGCATCTTAGTTTGTTTCGAAAGTTGAGGGACTACAGGACTCCGGAGACTTCGACCCAATTGATCACTTGACGATTAAATAATTCTTGCGATAAGGGTGATTTGTCTTTGTTCGATAAAGTGTTTGCAGCCAGACGTAAGGGCATTCAGACTACATTTAACTTTAAAATAATTAGCAGCATTTTCACAAAGCTGGACAGTTACGTCCTTTTGTCTGCTCAAGAACTGGAGCAGCTGGAGAATCTGGTTGGTGAGCCGGGCCATCGTACAATGCGCGGGGGCGGCGCTGGAGCTGTCTGAAATGGCTGGTTGGTCTGCACCTCCGAATAAATTCGTTAACACATTTCTATGGAGTGGGCAAAATCTTGCGGCAAAACAAGATAGTTATACTCCGGGGATTTATGTTTTTACTTCGGTGATTTTAAGCACTGAATAAAATTCAATAGGAGTCAATAGTATTTCGAACGCCAACCCAAGACAAAGATTTCAGTAGCGGAGTAAATTCGTAAAACCTGCACTCAAAATTGATCCGTTCATGCGGCAGAAGTGTCACGCATGCGAAACAGGAATTATGGACCCCGAACAATCAAACTAATAAAATTACGGCTAATCAATGCATAAAAGTTATTGGGCTTACATCAAAGGAGTAGAATTACTGCACCGAAATTGTTAATTATTACGCTTAACAGTTTGAATTACAATATCAAAATTGTTAAGCTTAACGACTAGAGTTGCTGCACTGAAATGATAAGATTTACTGCTGAGCAGTTACTGAACTGAAGTTGATTTGTGCGTGAGGTAAGACAGACAAGCAAGGAAAAATTACAAAACCAATTTGAAATATGATGAACGAAAAGTCACTTTATTAAACCAACGGAGAAATATGCTACGAAAATTTGCCCCATTATAATTTCTCCACCGACGTTAACAGGAAAATCTCGCAGGCAGAGCCATATCTCTCTTCCCTGATGTTAAAGGCGTCACAGGTCAAAAAGTCAAACTCCCTTGAAAATAGCATCGTCACCAGAGACATGTTCAAGCTCATTCGAGCTTTTGGGATGGAGATTAACGTCACTTCCATCACCAGCGCAGCCGAGTAGCTCATCCAGGACTCCACTGCCAACTATTGTACTAAAGCATATCAACAATCAACTCTTATACTTTCACTACTGTACTGAGTGAACAATCTTGATGAAACACAAAGTGAACCATCGGGGCCGAAGATGAAAAGGAAATCTGCCGAATATGACTGTAGTGAGCCCGGAGTTGAGGTGCTGCTCCTGATGTATTCCTTGTGCTTCAAATGAAAGTCCTCAGGAAAGTCGGAAAAACAGTCAGTGCTCTATGAATAATTCTATTAAGTGATTTAGGTTGGGGATTTCATTCATTGGTCGAGTGTAAATCACGGTAAATTAATTTCATTCACGTGTGTTAACACAGCCGTCTTTCGCATAGAGAGCTAGATCGATTCCAGCAAACAACAGCTCAACAGTCGGGCCCGGTGTAGAGCGACATCAACTAAAACGAGCATCAAATAGCACAGAAAATATTTGAGTCGTAAGAGGCAAATATAGCGTGTTATAGAAGGAAATGAGAAGATCGAATGCTTGTGTGCTATGCTGATGAAGCGCTCTATGCACGGGACGTCTGTTGAGCGGTTGTTTGCCGGAACCGATCTTGCGCTCTATGGAGGATGACTGAACTCGCTTAACTTTGTGCCCCAGCCCATCAGGAGTTCGGTCAATGAGGTCAAAGGTCAATGAGTCCGATCACGGCTCGATCCTCTCACACAATTCATGTATGGCATTTCTAGGGTTAAAATCAACCGTTGCGTAGTAAGGCCCAGTAGTTTTTTTTCTATCTGTTGTTTACCTTTCAACCTTACTATGGATTTCAAAACCCACTTGCATAAGCATGCTGCTAGTTTTTCGTAGAACGCTAAATGCAGCCTCATTGCCTATGAACATAAGACCGCATTTTGTTTTTCGTTCAATGCTAAATACAGCCTTATCGCCCAAATAATTTGGTTTTGTGCGACGCAGCCCGCTGGTGGGTCACTTCCGCTTCAAATCTGGCTTAGTCGCAAGAAGCTTGCTGAAGCTCGCACGAGACTTCAGCATGACCAATATTTAATAAATTCTATCGATCAAAGCAAAGACGCTGTGACCGTCACTTTCAAAGAGCCCGGACATCAATTTTTCTTTCTTAAGAACTCCTAGTTAAAATATAGAAGGTCTCAACTTGCATCGCTCATTCTCATGGCTGCGAGTTTGTCGCAATTCACACCACTCGTTCGCCGCAATTTTCCGACCTGCGAGCCCCCGCTCGCACGACCTCTCGACTGGCACCGAAGCCTCCCAGGAATGCCGTCGAGGAAATATCAAGCCACTCGGCCCTGTCGAGAGGACTTAGAAACGCAATTGACTTCCTTACAAATGAGCTAACCGCAATTTTTGTTACGAAATTCTTAAAAACGAACCTTCTCGAAGCGAATTTTCTTTCTCGCGTTAAATGTGATGGAAACACAGACATTTTGGAGCCGGAATCGAAATGAAATTTTGTGCATTTCCTCGGGTACAGCATTTCCACCAAGATGTAACGTTCATGACGAGTAGCCAAGTTTCTGCGACTTCAAGAGTTTAGTTTTGTTTTGATTTTGCTCTAAACACAATTTTACGATAAGAAAATGTTGAAAGGCAAGCTTTTAAGTTTTTGTTACTCTCACTTGTGTCTGGTAAGCGACGCTTGTCCCGAGGACGGTATTCCGGCGCCTGTATTCCTTCTCTGACGCTGCTGAGGAGCCATTGAGGTGAATACCGTCGTCATGAGGCTTTGATCTTCCGCGCTTTCGCTTTTGGCTGAGAGCTTTATGACTGGTCTGAAGCCACAAGTCCGTGTGAAATCTGATGTGCCCTTAAGAAATAAAATAAGATCTTATGAAACAAAAAAATCTTATGAGAACTTTTTGACTGACTAAATACACAAGCCCTTACAAAATACGTTCTATTTCAGAAAAAATTTCGGGCTCACCACTAATCTTACTAGTTCAGAATTACTTTCATGAAATGAAGTAAGACAGGTTATGCAAACTGCATAACCTACAAATACTTACTTACGTATAGTTGGACAATGCTACGAAATTGCTATCTATTGCATAAACGCAAAGAAAAGTTTCACCAAGAAACGACCTTAGCTCGTTCAATTCCCAGTCTAGTTATCAGTGAAAGAACGCTACGAAAGTGTAATTGACAAAGCGTTTTGTAGATTAGAATATGCTTATTGTTTTTTGTCAATCTTGTTCAATGAGTAAATCTACTACCATTTTAACAGCTAACTCTCTACGCAGTAAGGACCTAAATTGATGGCTAACCATGCGCGGGTGCTATTTTTGTTAAATATAAATAGTGAAATGAAATGCAGTACATTCGATGCAGGGTCCGACATGAAATTGTTCAAAATTTGTCTCTCGTTCGATGCTGAAAAAATCTCCTTTCCAGTGGTGCAGAAAATATCCCACAAACTCAATAGAAACAAGTTATTCAATATTTTTAGGATCGTTATCGAGAGATTTATTGAGAACACAAAAAGGTTTTGCTGCTGACAGATCCTCTGGAAATTCTACGGAGAATATGACGCCTGGAATCAAAATTAAAATTTGTTCTTATCATAGCTCATCTAAATTCAATACACTCTGACTAAAAACTCACATCAATAGGCAGCGAGCAGTCACTGCTGCTGACGGCAAAGCTTCCAGATATTGCATGAGTATATTCAATAACGTCACTTCTATTCACTGAATTTTAATGAATGGAGGTCTCTGAAACGGTTGCTGAAAATATCAAGTTTTTGTAGTGGGTCCACAGATGCGTCTTTGGTATTTTTAGTAATAGCAGCTCTGTAAATAGGTCAGAATGTTGTTGAAGTAAGCGCAATAGTTTATCCCTGTCTGGCTGTGTTCGAGCAGTTAAGTTTACCGCCAACACGAAGGCCTTAAAAAAGAAAAATGTTGGAGTTACCAGCCTGAAAAAGTTTTGGGATACGAGACTCAATTTAGAATTTCGATTCAAAGTTGAAATGGATATAAATGGAAACTTGAGTGAACCACAGTGAGATCGGTTTTTCGTTTTGTGAAGAGAAATTGCTGCAAAGAGCAGCTAAACAGGGCCACGAAACAAATTTTTCCCCTTAAAAACAAAATGACGTTGAAGGGCTAGAAGATCAATGATTGGTGGAAGATCAGTAAGGAGACGCGAGCTGAAGATCAGACGATCGCCAGAAACTTATTGAGTACACGAACAACGAACATACTTAAAGTCATCATGCCATGGGAGCCACAGAGTTTCAAACTGCTCATTGCTCCTGTCGACGGACAGCCTCTGAAGTCCGGAAGGAAAAATTGCGGACAGCGGAATTAAATTGCCAAAAGGAGCCTAAATTAAATGAGTTCTACAGCCTGAATCAACCTACTGAGTACTATAGGGACACCTCAGCTTCGACTCACAATTGTCTCTACGCTACAGTACTACGGACTTTTTTTGAGCTGGGGGATTATATATCGGGACTCTATCAGAACACCAGCCAAGCAACACATCGTACATCTGGCACCGTGCTGCGTGTTGTTTGTTTTCACAATTGACGAAATGCTTGATCTAATTTGAACAGCTGCTTTTGTGTGAAGGACTTAAAAAGTTAAACAGCTTCCACTTCATTGAGGTCCAAAGACTTCCCAGTACATTCACATAAATAGGAATTTGGTTTGAATTCTGCACATAAAAGTTGTGGAGGGTACCGCCTGAAATGGAGGTAGAAAAATAGGTAAACTCAAGCCTTGAAATAAATAATAAATGCGTTTAGTAAATATTGGGTTGCGCCTAAATTATAGTTACAAGTGAATACTAGAATTAGGAATAATAAACATTTTGTTCGACTTATTCACACCTTGTCATATTGAATGAATTATATGTAATTCAATGCAACCATGAATGAGGCATTGAATTAAATAAGCCATTATCATGAACTGGAATGTAAGCTCAAAAAAACTATTGCTATTGTACAGTTTGTGTCATTCTGCGGAAAAGTTGTTTGTGCAATCTCGCAGTCTGTTTGATGATACTTTTTGATCTTGTAATCCAACGGTGCTGATCAGTGCTGAAATTCCTTGTTTTAGCCACTAGGATGACAGCACATTTGGACACAGGATGGAAATGATTAGGAGGTTACAAGGGCATGAAGTTGAAGGTGGGATTGAAATCGATAAGATGCATCGTGTTATCCCTAACTGGCACAGCGGTGAGGGTAAACTACATTTCTACATACCTTGTATACAACTCGAAGCAAGGCCTTTTCAACGATTTGGGGTCACTTAGCGAAGTTGTTACCTACGATAGAGTCAGCATTTTATATTATAGTTGAAATGTTTCAATATATATGTTAAGAAATTATTAGAGTGTTCGAATCAAAAACTAAGACTCTTCAACAGAAAAGCGGACAAACATATAAAAGAGAACAAACGAACGCAAAGATCAACATCACTTTCGACGTTGATGACGGGAGAGCACTCATCTCCTCTATTTTGAGCAGCTTTTTATAACTGCAGCGACAGAACAGCACAGCGTTTTTCATGCAAATCTGGTGAATTTAAAATTGCAGAAAACAGAAGCGAACGGCTCTCCGAACTGACATACTCGATGCACCTGAGAGTGCACAAATATTCAAGCGCGCAGCCGACTGGTTACAGTCACATGCAGATGCAGTAAATCTCTGCCCTGAGAGAGATGATAGAATCGCACGCACAGAAACTCCTGCTTTACGAAAATGATCTCTTTGGTAACACATTTATCGGAGTCACTTTTGCATTTAACGAGTTTGAGGACTCTAATTACTCGTTTGCTTGTGTTCGATGAGTACTCCGACACATCTGCATTTCTCAGCACTTCTTCAGAATGAAAGAAAGAAAAATCGTTTATTCCGAAAGTAGTCACATACAAAGTCTACGCCATTCAGTTTTTTAGTAAGTGAAATTACAGCCTTAAAATTAAAACATGAAAGTCTCGATGGAACTAAGATTCTTTCATACGTACGATAAACTGCAAAATTATAACAAAACTCGAATCAGTTCTAAATTCTACGAAGTGAAAAGATAAAACAATAAAAATTGTTAGTTTCGAAAAGATGTCATACACAGGTGTGGATCACATTTTTCCTTCATCATTAAGCCTACGACTTAGAAAACAGGGTGTAGAAAGCACAGCAGCGCGGTGGTATTTAAAAGTATTTTTTGTGAAATTTGGGAACTGAAATGTTTTCTGAAGACAAGATTTTACGGTGAAGAGCTCTTTTAATAGGTGGAAGAAAAAGACAAAACTCAATTGAGTCCAGAGAACTATAATTTTAAAATGCCGTTGTTAAGTTTCTACGGTAAAATGATAACAATCGTACAATGTCTAGCAACAAAAATTAAATATAACCTTTAGTGAAGGCATACACAAGTCAAGTTTCCTGCCAAGATTGCCGCAGTGTCTGTTCTGAGAAACCTAATGAATATGCTATGAAGGCCCTGAAGAGAACCTCTAGCATCGGGATATTGCGACGTTCAAGGAGGCTCTAGTCAAACTTCTGGTAGAAAATGAGAGAAGAACTCAAATTACACAAAATTATTCGTCTATGCATTTCAGGTGAAATTGATCTCTTAGTGAGAGGACTCTGTATGAATTTTAGGACTTTGGTAAATCGAGACAATCACGAGGTTTTAATGAAGTCAATTGAGGAAATAATAAGCCTGTCACTTTTTAAAATTGTATTGCTGTTAACAAGGGGGTCATATATTTCAGAAAATTATAAGGACCGGTTGATAGAACTTGGATTAAATTTGGTAAAAAAAGGTTCAAGGAAACGTCTTGGTCGTGCGTGAGAGTTCTTGGCTAAAATTTTTGGTTATTTAAAATTCATTTGGTGTCCTGTTTCTTCGATGAGCTTAAACACAAGAGAAGATTATTATTAAGTTCGAACTGAATACTAATGCTAAGATAGTCTTTCTTCTATTTGTTTCCTTGATTCACCAATGTATACATTATTACAATTTTGACAACTTAGGTAATACACAATATCTTTATTTTATTTTAATTTTATTTTGTCTTTATGAGGGCTCAAACTTCTGCCTAAGGTGTTCGAGGGTTTGCAGGATAGTGAAATTTTGAAAGGTCTCAAGATTTTGGCTACTCTCTCGCTCCAAAGTCTCCTGATTTGAACCCTATCGAATATTTATGATACCAACTGCAGAGGGGGTAGTGAGCCGCAACACTTCAACTTTCTTCGTTGACATATCTTTCTCAACGTTTGCTCATACTTTGGACAAATATTCGTTTAGATTGCTTGCAAAATCTTTTAGAATCTCTGGTTAATAAAATGAACGCTGTAATCATTTTAAAAGGTAGTCCAATAAACTATTAAGCTCACTTGCTTTCGTTACATTTACATTTTTCCAGGGTGCGACAAATTTTTTAGCCAAATAGTGTATTGTAATGAAAAAAATAGAAGTCTAATAGTCTAATCCTTATTGTAGCTACGATTTACGATTGTGATCGTAAATACTCCTTGACCGTGCATGTTCCCATCTTCACAATTATTGCTGTCGAAATCATTCGTGAAATTTTAACTATTTTTACAAACAATCATGTCAACATCGACTGAAACCTTTTTCTTGCGCTGATCTACAAAAAAAACGGAGATGGAGAGCTGTTGGGTTCCATTTTTTCGTTTCTTATTAATGCGAATACCAATCGTCTGAGCTCTTCTATTTCCGATGTCTGAACTTTGTCATCCCGATTTTTCCCGAAAACACGGAGGGTGATTTTTTTTCATTCATAAAATTTTGATTGCTCAGCGTTATGAAAATGAAAATCGATTAAAATTGAATTTAAATTGAAATTATCTTCCGCTTTCGCAAATGGTTGGCAAACGTCACCTGCGCTCTCAAATATTGGTGTTAGAGCCAGGCCTCTTCGCGGGCACAGTAAGTCTTAATCATTACAGGACCCTCAAATGAGGTGACTTACTTGATCCTGCTCAAGAGGGCATCTCTTCAAGTGGACATGAGGAATTATATACTTTTAGTACCACCTAGTAAGTTATAATAAAAAATGAAACCAAACATCCAAAGATGACGGTTTGAATTTTTTGTACGAAGGGGAGATGCTTCAACAAAATAAATGTTGTTCACTGGACATGGGGACGAGAAAAGGGATGGAAATTTGCCAAAAACGAAGGAACGGACGAAGTTATTTGGCGGAGCTTAGAAGCTTGTAAATGAACATGATATTTTTGCTTCAATGTCTTCTCTTCTTGGTTCAATATCTACTTTCAAGGAATTTATGGTCCTGAAAGGATTCAAATATTATACATAGATCATTTTGCTGCCTCTCGTGATTTTTGTATTCAGAACTATGGTTATTTTGAAATATACATAAACATCTGAAAACAAAGGACACGCATGAATGACAAAGAAGGTCGTTGATCTAAGATGACTGAAACGACTGTTTTTTGAAACATCTTGCTTGTTAGGGTCTACTATAAAACGACTTTTTGTTTCCTCTATTAAAAACCTCTTTGCACCATGTTTGCAAATTTTATAGGTGGAGTCGAGCTAAAAATACTAATTCTGCGACTAACTCTCCTAAAACGAACACAGTTTCTAACAGCTGCAAAAATTTCACCAGAAGTCCCAATATTGCAGCTGGAATCCATCGCGTCTGCCCGCATCCCGGTGACTGGAACCGATGGCATCGCTCCACCACGCCTGCTTGTATTACCTGAACGTTTTGTGAGCTCAAATTTGCATTGTACCTTCCTTTTCACTTTGCGTTGAACGCAAAACCGCACGAATGGGCACAATTTATGATAATTTGTTGCTCGAGTTAGAGGTATTCGCTTTAAATTGCATGTATATTCTGTTGGTTTATGGTCTCACGGTCGAGGGAAATGCTCTTAAATCTTTCTCTTATTGTTAGGATGAATTTAGCGTAGAATTCGTGAGTTTGACTTTGTTCAATGATTTAATAAGTACATATTTATTTAGGCATCTGGGTTTAGTACGATCTCATGAATTCTATATCTAAAATTTAAAAAATACCGGCTTTTAAGAGATGAAGAACCATGCCAACTTCTGGAAATGTTTGTAGAGGACTGAAGCTTTCTCTGTTCTAGCAGGATAAGTAGATAATTCAACTCATCAGCGGTTGGTTTCTTCCTATCCAGGGTAGAAAAGAAAGAATTTCCTTCACCTAAGCTAATATTTCATACCATGTGTTCATACATTCGAAAGCATGTTGGTAGATCGTTTTTCTACGTGGAAGTGTAGGAAAGCTATTAGGAATAAGGGAATTTTCCAAAAATCACTTTCATTCTCATAAGTTTCATAAGGCAAAAATATAAACAATGGTGATGGTAAAATGGGCGCCAACAGGGAAAAAACTACTCACGAACTGCGTTTCTCGTTGCCAATTTACAGATGGTTCCGTGAGAAAGGAATCATGGCACGCATAAAAACCTTCAATAAGGTAGCGCCCGTAAACTGACTACAGAGCATATGTAGTTCAACATCTTTTCTCCGGGTTATTTTGGGCTGAAAATCAAGCAAAAAGAATAAATTCATACAATCGTAATAATTGTGAATTACGAAGCGACTACAATTTGAAATCTCAACAAAATTCTGAAAAATTAGAAGTCTTCGCTCACACGAATGGTACAAATTTGGACTCAAAGTCGGACAAAAGATAGTATAAAGGCATTTCATACTCTTTATTCGACATTCTTTCTTGAGGGTGTCAGGTTGCGCTTTAATCTATTAACGGATCATGTTTAACCACTACTTTGTTCGTAATTTTAAAAGACACTAATGAACTCTATGTACAATTCGCTAAATTCTTGGGGGGTTCATGCTAACGAAATAATTGAAGTTATATTTAGTTTATTACCATGACTTCAAACGAACGACCCTACGCCTGGACTCAGAAACAGGTGAACTATAGTGTTGCTAAATCTATTGACAAGGGGAGGAACGTTCGAGATAGATTCCCTTGCTCAACGGCCGTCGATCACAGAATGATTCAAGACTGGTGTACAAGTCATAATTTACGGTCTTGAAATATACTCAACTGGCCACTATTTTGTAAGTATTTTTGTGAAAAACAAACATATTTAAACCATTTGATTAATAAATTCATTCAGTTGGTTGATTTAGTATGTAGATCGATCGTTTTGAACTTGCAAATATGCATAATTCGTGAATGGATTTTTTAGTCGTTGTAAGCAACATTGACGACGGATGTATTTTTAATGCTTTTCCTTCCAAGAAATATTGCATTTAGTAAAAAAGCCGTGGCAGAAAAACTTGAAGCGTCATTTGTTCGTCATGCCTTAACTTGATTTGATTAAGACAATACACTTGAGCGTTCTGCTGTGAATGATAGTATGTACTTATTGCTCATTCTCGGGGATGCTAACTTTTCTTACTAGAGAAACCGATGTTCAGTAAAACATACTTCACATGTAAGGGATGGCAAAGCCCTGATCACATGCAAATATCTACGATTGCAAAACTTAGTCTTTCACAAAATAATAGGAAAATTATAAATAGAATCTTACAGGAATCTTAAAAAATGTCCAACTCGCAAAAGCACATAATGCTTAAGATTCTCTACTTATAAAAGTCAAAAAATAAATTGATGAATAACATTTTAAAAATCACGATTATCGACTCCAAATTTTGTTCGAAATTTTATTTACACGGTGCCATATATTCTTCAATTCTCATTTGCGGATGTAAGCACACATTTGAAGCATCGTGCACAATCTGTTCGCGACTTGGGCGAGATACTTTTTGTTGCTATTTAGATTGTGAGAGCGTGAAAATATATCCGGCCAGCCTTCATGTTGCAGAGTTTCAAAATGGACTGAAGAAATAAATAAAAAGTTAGAGATTTCTTTTGAAACGATTTCTGTCAGCTGTACCTACAAACTAATCGATTGTGCAGTCGCGAAGGAAAGTAAAAACATTTTTTGACACACGCAATACAAAGACCGTAAAAACTTTTGAGCTTTCCATCACAGCTCACTCACTCGAGTTAATCTCTCAAGTCTGGTTACAGACTGCAGTTTTATTTTAGATTCATCTCGGACTGTCAGCGCCGGACCAGCCAACAGGTCTGCAAATTTTAAAGAAACTTCAGAAATTGGAACTGGCAAAATTTGCACCCCAACCCAAACACTCTTCTTCATCTTACACTCTCTAATAATAATGTTAATTTCATTTTTTAAAAGAAATACTCGTAATTATCTATGGCGTAACGGAAAATTGGGGCTATTTTAGATCTTAACTTTCTTACTACGCTGGTAGAATCTGTTGCTAAATTATCTGTCTGACGTGTCCTCAAAATAAATTCATGCTACAAAAGACTTCGAAATGTCCTAAGTATTCGTTAGAAGGCCATTAAGAAAGAAAAAACATCGACTGATTATAATTATTAATGAACCATTTGAAGAGACGCGAGAATGCTGATCGCTTCTTCGTGGAGGAAAAAATTCGTTTTTGACGAAGCCGCACATCGCGGAAACTCGAAGATAATTGTTTAGGACGCATCGGAAGGAACTCCTGTCATTGGGAGTAAAAATCCTGCGTCCGTCTGGTATTTGTTGGTGCTGTAAGCGATAGTAAAATCGTGCCCCTCATTTAATCGAAGCAGGACTCAAAATTAGCACTGCTTAGAACACAAAAATTCTGGAGCCAGAATGTTTTCCTAGGACAAGAAGAACTTCAATTCAGAGCAAGCTAAATACTCCTGTACCGCTCCGCTTATGGGGGAAAACTGTCCAGAGCCTTCTCAACTAAGAAAGGAAACTTTTGTACCAAAAGATGCTTTGCCAACCAGCTCAAGAGATTTGAATCCTAGCTATTATCGTTGTCAGATGAAATTGAGAAATCGTCCGATTGTCAATCCATTACTATTCAATCCCTGAACACAGCCTTCATGTGAGGATTTCGATCTCGTTTGACGCACCATTCAGTAAACGTTGGTGGCTCCTTTAGAAAGCGTACACAGCAGGTCATTGAAGGGCTCCAGTATAGAGTGAGTGAATTAAAAATCTATGGCTGATAAGCTCTACTTCGAGCATTTTTTGTGTTATATTTTACTCCCCCTAGCGTATGAGGTCAAAGACCTTTAGATTTGAGACACTCAGGTATAAGCTTGCATGCATTGTTTACATGCTGCAAATAGTTTTCATCGTATGAAATTATACGAATCGTTTTCATTCTGCTCTTATGTTTTCACCGAAAATGTTATTCGAAACTCAATCATTAATAATGGGAAATATTTTTCTCATATCGGGAGGTTAATGACAGTTTACATGAGAGGCAGGAGCGGAAAAATTTAAATAAAAAGAGATACAATTGTACTTTCCTATTTTCCTGAATTTTCCACGTGACGGCCGTTTGCCATGAACATGACAAAGAATTTTTCAGGCATAACCAATTGGTACTAAAATATGTTGTTGCATAGAAGGGAAGAAGAGCAAGAGCTGCAGACACAGTTATGCAGAAGTCGACCATTATGAAACACGAAAAACTTCATCCCAGAAATCTTGATTTTGTGTGCAGAATATTTTAGAGCGAAAAATTTCATTCCACCGAGATTTGCACCGGCCAACTTCGCGAGAAATTTTTAACTTAAGATGGGATGATAAGGGTTGAGTTTGAGGGTTGTCGATAGGTTAAGATACTCCAAGTCACATTCTATGGCAATGAAAATACCTAAGGCGATGATCGTAAAACCTCAAGCGACACATGTATTGAATGAAAAAATTTTCAGACTGGCTCCTTTTATCCTAAAATGAAATCTTAAATCGCAACCCCACTTCGCCTGGACGGTGAATTAGTCTTAATTTTCATTAAAACCAAAATTGATTTTGTTAGGCTCAGTAGTGTGAGGAGAGAGCGTGTCATAAGGATACCTACACTTCGCATGACTATCAATAGCCTTTACGTGTATATCAGAAATTATAGAATTTTTTTAGGCTTAGAATGTGAGCGTCTCGAATTTCTTTCTCCAATCAATCGCTTGGAAGCACTTGAAATTCTACTTTAGTTAATTTTTGCAGTCCCGATGCATTATGTTGTAAAAGAAACTCAAAATATTATTCAATTCTCGTGCACCTATATTTAAAAAATACTTAAATATTGGGAGTAAAACCCGTAGACTTGCAAAAATTGCTCAGAGCCGAACGATTTTACTTGCAATCAAATCCGAAAGGTAGTTAAATATTGGTTGTAAAGCCCGTAGATTTCAAAAGCTTGTATTTGATTTTAATCATTTATAACGAACGGAGGAGTAACGCATTTCTCCGTTCCTAAAATTACGTATTCTCAAATTTAGTAAAAATATTTTTGAACCGTGAACATTAACTTATGAATTTGTTTCCTGCACCACGAATTTGAAAGAGTTCCGAGCCGCAGTAGTTATACGATTACCATTTATTAAGCGTGTTAAAAAAATAAATGCTGATTTCACAAATATCGACTGTAATGGAAATACGGCGACTAAAAATGTTACAATAAATCAAAATATGAGCCGTCAGCATCTTTGCAGCTCCGCCATCGAACAACGAGATTATTTATATTCTTATCCTCGTAGTTAAGAACTTATTAGCAAAATTACCACAAAATATTTGAAAACTAATTCCACCTCTGGTTTTGACCCGAAAGTTTTATCACTCAAAATATGTCCAAGTGCTTTAAAAAATGCTAGTCAATGAGTGAAATATCTGGAGAATATAGAAAATCTGATAGTCTTGTATCTCAAGGAGGTGAATTTCGGTAATGCCTATCTCGCCCCATGTGGCTGCGCAATAATGGGGCAGAATTCCTCAATGGCATCGTCTGCAAATGGCGTGAGACTGTCGCAGTACTGACACAAAACTCTGAGACGTTTCTTTGAGACTTTGACACAGGTTTTTTTAACGATTGCTATTAGTTGTTCACTGTCATCATCACCGGACTATCTTCTATGTATCTATCCTTTTCATCTTTAATACACTCATCGCCATTACGATAATTCAGAAATGATCATCGTTCAGCCCGATCTCTCGCAGACCCTTTACCCAATGCTTTGTTTGTAATAGCAGTACTGTAGCTTGGGAGCCAAATTTCAACTAGCACAAGGAAAGAAAGAGAAGGTCTTGTTCTCTTACATTCGTATTTGAGGGCGTATATACCTCAATTATATTTTCTGCTTCAATTGAGTTGAAAATTATTAATAGGATTACATTAACTTTCACGCATGCCTCAATTTCCTTATAGTACTCTGGGAATACAATGCTGAAATAGCCTTTCCAAACACAGCACCAGTGTCGGGTGTTTTTTGTAATAACCCAATAACAGGTATTTGGTACTAGCGAATTGATATTCTCTAGTGCACATAAACCTTGCACGATTCAAATAAAGAACTTCATCGGGACCTTAGTTATCTGATTTGCATTTGTTGATCAATAGAAGATACAGAAAAGTAAGAATGACTGAATTTAGTTTCCCATTGTAGTTATAAGCGGGAAATGGAATTACGTATGCAAGTTCAACATCTTTTCAAGCATTATAGAGCGACAGGTTTTCAGATAATAATAGAAAACATGTAACTGCTAAGCGTCATGACTTTGGGAGCTCAGCTTTTTGTGAGGATGTATAATGGAAGAATTTAATTAGGAATTTGCGGTTATCAACTAAAATTTATTGATAAATAAGAAGTTTTTGCTAAAAGCGTCGTACTTTTACAAGATTTCGACGTATGGACTGAAGCTCCCTTACAAATGTTAAGGCTACGATGGCTCTCATGATTGTGTACAACGGATGAACGGCGGGCAAAAGAACAGAGTTTTTATTTTATTTTTTATTTATACGAGTTATGAACTTCGCACATGGTTATTTTGCCGATTTGCCCAAAATATGAACGCAGGCTCATAATAGCTGGTTATCTAACTTATGAGTCAAATTTTGCGCACTCCAATGAAAACAAATAAGTTTTTCTTCACCATCACCTCATTCTTTGTCATGCTGAGTGTAAAAGAACTCACGCCGAGGTCACGGGGTGTGTTTACGAGGGCTCCTTTCTCTGCGAAATCTTATCAAAAGTTGAACATTTTCTGACTAGCTGAGGGAAATACGAGAGCTTTCTCCTTTTCTATGCGATGGCACTTATTTTTTGAGATCCAGTCACAAGCCAAGGGACCTATTTGGGACCAGACAACGAGAACGAGTATTTAAAAGGTCTTTCAATTGGAGAAGAAAAACGTCGAGTTCCTATCAGACGAAAATAAGAGTACATTTGTTTAGAGTCTTCTGCTATGGCCAAGGAAGTCATTTTCCAGCCCTAGCAAAAAAGTTTCGATTATTATCAGAGTTTGCGAAGAATTCTGGCCGGTCAAAGTTCTCTCATAAGAACTCCGGGGGATAAAGCCTGTCTAGCTTTTTGTTCGATCATACAAAGCCCTTTCTTGGCAAAACCGTTTCTTAAACAAAAGGTATCAACATGTTTTTCTGTACGTTGTTGTAACAGCAAGCCCGGTAATACGTTTTGAAGGTATGGGTCTGGAGAAAACAGGAAAATCTGAACCAACTCGACTAAAGTTTCGAAACTCTAATAAAAAGTACATTATCATCAGATTCTGCTAAAAATATTCGGATTATAGACTGGGAAATTTTTGTATCGCTGACATCCGATTATATCTCCTGTTCAATTGGGTGCATCATTTTCCAATGGCTTCACGTTCCTTTCTCCAGACAGCACGTGAGGTTTGGTGCACATGGTGATCTTCTCTTTGATAATTTTGTGTAAAGAAGCAATGGGGAATATTGCGCTACTAGTGAAGTGAGAGCAGTTCTCCATTGGTGAGTTCTGCTCAGAGTGGCATAAACAGGGCTGTACGGAGCAATGAGAGCTCGCATGCACTTAAGAAACTGTTTTTAAAAGATGCTTCACTCTCTCAGAGTAAGGTTGATTTGTTAAAACCAATGAAGAATATGAAAGAGCTTGAAGTTTGAATAATGTTAGAAAACTAAAGAAAACTTTTGGCTCATCACTTTTAGGATATGAGCTACTAAATCACCCTAAAACTAAAAATAATTCCAACACCCTAACCCACAAATACCTCCAACCATAGAAAATGCTTGTATTTAGTTTGTACGCGGGTGGGCACAATTCAAGTAAAATTTCCATGAGAATTTGTTTTATTTTTCAGAAGGAGCAATGGTCGATTTCAATTGTTAAATTGTACCTGCAGGTTTCAGAATTCAGTACTTACCTTCATGTCATTTCTATCCTCTTAGTGTAGGATATCATTCGTGACATACGTAACGCAAATCAAATCAGCTTAGGATATCGTTCATCCCTTAACTCAGCGGTATCATATTGATCTACGCCATCATCATGCCATTGGTCAAAGAAATTATGTCAGTCTAGAATACCGTTCGTGATATCAACGTGGGACCTAACACGGATCATACCTAACTTTAGCACCTTTCGTGCTAAGCCTAACGCAGACCACGTTGGTACAGGCTAAAAATCATGCCATACCTAAAAAGCCTTTCACACGATCAGTCATTGTTTAAAGATAGTGTCCGAAGACACACAAATATGGGTATCGCATGCCAACTTTCCTCTCTATTCTGGAGTCAAGTGGGAGTCAAGGGAATGTACACTGCACAGTCCCTAGGACTTGAGTCAAGGGAATGTACACTGTACAGTCCCTTAATTTCCCGCATGATTCAGGTGTCTGCCGACACTGTCTTCAGACATTGGCTGACCATGTCAAGACTTTTCACAGAGACTACGTCAGTCCAGGATCTCTGTGGGCTGCAGGCTGCACCAGAGCGTGTGGCAGCCCTCGACTCATCATTCGAGCGTAATCGAATCTTGACAGTTTCTTGGAGGGAGCCTGGCACAAGAGCCGAGACGAGATGGGATGTTCTTGGCTTTAATTTCTCCTAATTGAATTCGTCCCTTAGTTTCTATGGTACAACATGGCATGTGGCCTATGAAGTCGAGCAAAATATTTGTCTCAATAGATTGATAAAGCGGGCTTTGGAGAATTTTCCCTGAAACGATGCGAAGAATCAGGTGTGTATTCAAAGTTACGCATCAATATTTTCTTTTCCGAGCTTTTCTGACCGATCGAAGGAAAGTTGGCCTAGTGTTACTTTCTCAGCATCGTAAATTCATTGATCTCCAAGTAGTTCTTGTTAAAATTCAGTTGAGCAATATTCGGGCCCAATTTGATCCGCTTGTTCTTGATTAACAAAGTGGTGTAATCTTTCGATGCTTCCACCGCTTAACGGGCTTCGAAAAAGTTTTTTTCCGCCTCCTAGCGATAACGAGATTATTTTTCCCCAGCATGAAATGAATCACTCTCCAACACCGCCGGACGTGGATGTTAGTTTAGCCAAATTCACTCAATCAATTAACAACCGACTGGGGATGCTTCGGGCGTGTACAGAATAGCATCAAAAGAGCGTTTAGCCTCCGACGCCCCCAGAGCATTTCTTAATTCGCGAGGTGAAATGTTTCGCTCGGCTCACACGGTGGCTGCTTCGCTTGGGCGATTGACAGTGCATTAATAATTGCATCATCTATTTTGAATGAAATGAGTGAGCACAATAAAAATCAAGCGAAAAAGTATTCCGTAGTCATCCATTCGATTAAACGCTAGTAAACGCTCACTCGATGACATGAACTGATACTCGTTCAAAATTTGTGATTTTCTAGAGCTTCACAGAGTGAGACGCAAACACGCGGACCAGGTGATCGAAATGTCCAAATGTGAGGTCTGACGAACGTAATTTCGTCGAATGCCTGAAAAAGTAGCGTTAGTCCGTGTTCTAATTCATGTACTACTCAATAATATCACATTGTGCCATAAGTCTTGGCTACCTGTTAAGGAGGCATTATAGCAAACTTTGTTTTAAAACTAATGCGTGCGCGCGTGCGTCGTAGTCAGCTTCAGAGCACTGAGTGGACACAACGTTAATTCCTAAGGTTCTGCTACTCTTTCGTATCAGATAGAGCAGCAATCCGTTCAAATCTTTAATTATCAGATGTTAACTCTACAAATCTAAACGTGATCGAGATTATCAAGAGAATGAGGGAGTGAGTTAATAAATTAAAAGAACAACAAAGTCACACATCAAGCGATAATACTCTGACTAAAATGACGAAAAGAAGTCTGTAGCCTCCGCTCATGATATTTGAACATAAAAAGTCAGTTTTGCGAAGCTTGTCGATACCAAACTTCTCTTGCTATCGACTGCTTGAGCTGTGTTGTGACGTCACTCGCTGAGCGACGCGTCATCAAGCAGCTGTGCATTGACATGCTGCAAAATTTGCACCATTGTACAAAAAAGTACCTCTCATATGAACTCGTGCTCGACTGTATTCATCTTTATACCAATTCATCAATGAATATTGCATCATACGTCCGGCACTCTTGTTTCAGTTTCCAGGAAATTTTTAAATAGTGCGTTGAGTTCCTTCACCATCGTTTCGTCATGCCCAGTGAACTGTTCGAAAAAAACAATCGAAAAAGAAATATTCATGGCATACGTGAGGGATACATACCGCTCACACTTAGGAACACACGAAGAGTCAATTTTAAAAACTAGCGTTCGAGAAGCAGGAACGTATGCAGCTCTTATGAACAAATCAAAGTTCATTTGCACAGTAGCTTCCATTTTTTTAATGACATAACCACAAAATTGACAAACTTTGAAATACATATTACTTTTGATAATTGTGGCAAATGCTACATTGAGTAATTTCTTGTAATTTGAAAATTATAATATTTTGTTGCCCATGCTTTGATTTCATGAACGGTCTCGGCACCTCAGCGATCGGCTTGGAGGCATGGATTAAAATACGTTCAGTGTTAAAGTTATCTCAATACCAAATGATGTGAGTGTGGTCCTGGCAAACCACATCTATTTTTGTATATGAGTATGTGTTGTGTTGGGAGCTGTGAGGGTGTAGCTGACGCTCACATGCAGTGCAAATGGAAGCGTGGACGTAGAACGCCTCAGTAATTCTCTGATTCTACCGCAGGCTTCAAATTCAGTCGCTGCCGAACATCGGAGCTATGAGAGCGTTTCAAGGTCTGTTTGCATAGCTATTCGCCTTATAGCTTTCTGGTCTCTACGTAGAAATTTAGGCCATATGTTGTATGCGAGGGAATGTATATAGTAGTATGATGTTTCGAACATAACGTATGAGAATCCATACCAACGAATGCCCGTGTTATTACGTGTATTATCCTAACGATATTGTGCATCTATAATTCGTAAAATAAAGTGATAAATATTCTCTTCTCTCATAACTGTACATGCTTATTCTAACTCTCAATACACAAAGAGTCAAATTTTACTATGTAATTTCAGCGTGAAAACATTTGGCGCGAAGCAAAAGTTACACAAAAATCATCAACTCTAAAAGCTCATACGTTCTTGACGTTCGATTTACGCACTTGCCTCAGTTGGCCGTCATAATGGTGAGAGTGAGTTTCAGTATGTTCCCATAAATAGGAAATAAGTCATTCTTGGAACAACATCTATGATTCCAAAGTAAGCATAGAAGCACAATTCAGTAAAATGTCCTCGCATAATCCCACTATACATGGTTTACCACAATACAAAGTATCCCACTATACACATTGTCCCACTATACAGGGTGTCCCAGAAAAATGGAAACCCATTTCAA
>VOMN01020826.1:0-11068 GCA_014899125.1 Orchestia grillus
CTAAACTTTGTTCATCTAAATTTCCGTGAAATTTTCACGGCTCCTGCTAGTACAAATTGATATAAATGACGATCATCAACAAGTTTTACCTGGATGAAAAGAACACTAGGCTGAACGCTGTTCACAGAACTACTGATCGCGTTCCGTACGTACGAATGTTTCCAGTTAAGTTGTAACATAAAGACCGCCGAATTTAAATGTGGCGACACTTTCGCGTTTTGAAGTTAGACCCGTTTTTTTCATTTTGATTCCCCCTCTCTATAATCGGATCAATGATATTTGTTAGTTAACTAAGTATATATTTAGTTAACTACAAATGAAATGAGTGTTAGCGCACAGGAAAACCATTACGTAACACTGGTTGATATTGCAGATATCAGTAGTAGTCCGTCCTTCCGAAAGCTTGGGAAAATATACCTAAAAGAACCCAGTTGATGTTTCAAANTCACACTATTCTTCCATATGAAATGAATCACAACGAATAAAAAATCAAGCTACACGTTATGACAACTATTGTGTAGTTTAATACCACTTCTTCAATGGAATTTCCCTAGGAAAACTTGAGAACAGAATTCCCTTTGAAAATAATCCATTGACAATTCTACTTCGCAATGTTTTTATACTGATAATTAGAATAAGTCACCGGCAGGAACTAAACGCAACCAGGACCCTGGAAACCTCGAGAACTCGTCACGAGCGGAGTTAGAGGCAAGATCTGGTAGTGTGCACACCTTGCATCATAGATACCAGAGCTCAGGAGGTAGCCTGCGCTGTGTTTTCCCCCTAGTGCGTACTACGGGAAGACCTCGCATCTGAACATGACATCACGCGCTTAGGATTTGACTCCTAAAGGTAAACTTTAGCTCATCACAGTCCCCCGTGCTCATAATACGATTATTCTACTATTACTCTGCGTGTGTTGACTCGAAAAAATCCACCCCCAACAGGAAATATCCTCCTAAAATTTTAGTTGGTGGCACACCCTATAGAGAGATCAATGTGAAACTGAAACGTGACGTGTAAGATGAAAAAATCTTGGCCAACTATCAAATAATTTGAGTGGCGGAGAGTTGAAGCCAGAGAAGCAAGTGAGAGCATCGCTGAAGTCACCACTAAAAAAGTTCCACAATGAGGTGATCCTGACACGAGTCGCCTGCCCCGCCCGCACCCGCCCACACAACCTCGAGCTTTTTTCGGTCATGCCTTGAAAGTGAGGGAGAAAATCATCATGGTTCTCATGTGCATTATCCGACGTAATTACGATGACTCATATAGAGTATGGGTAGGTCACGATTCAACAATTCAACCTCAAAAGGATTAGCTTGTTTTTAAATGAAAGCAATTTTTTGCGTACACAGGCGTTCATATTAGATTCGCTGAATATTGAAACACTTTCTCGAAACTGAACTATTTCCGACGTCATTCAAGAACGACAGTAGTAGTCCGTAATACGAACGCTGCAATTCAAGAAGTATTTCAATAGTGAGCCGCTTACTAAGGAGAGAGTATTGAAGATCGATTCCTAAATGCCGGAGAAAAATATTTATTGCATGCGACGCTTCTGAAAGACGCCCGGTGCCCAATAGGCAGGCCTCTTAATAGGTGAAGTGAAACACATGTCAAACTAGCTCCCAAACCTAAGCCTGCAGAATGAACACAGCGAGCGAGCAGTACGAGTTGCTGAGTCGGACCTTCCGACTCCGTAACCACGCGTATCATATGAAGAGCTTAGAGTCTTCTCTGAGAAGCCTCCTCAAAGTGCGCCAAGGTAAGGCGCATACTGTACACCACGTGCTGAAGGACAATCCTGCTCAAGGCACATCTCTGGTATACAAGGGATCAAACTTATTGTTTAGAGCAGTAGAGATATACTCTAGTCCATTGCATGGGAAGGTAGCGAGCAACCTAAATTGCCTCTCTGGTAGATATAGTATGCGAATACAGACATGTATTTTACACTCAAAGGTTGGATGGGTCAATGTGATTAATCCGTCCAAATGACCATATTCCAATCAATTAAAATTAACCGCGCAGCAACAGGAATTCTTGCTCGATCAATGAATTAGCATTAGAATTAAACAAAAACATTTAGAATCGACTTCATCACAGGTGGTTAATGCGATGTGAAATTTGGAAATGGGTCATTTCTACCTCATCCGTCCTTCCAGTGAAGGAACTAAAACATCACATGGCATCTGCTATAAAGCTCTATCACACGCCCACACAAGGTAACCGCTCTTCATCAAGGAATAATGGAAAACCCTCGAGCACCAATGCTCTATACAGTCGCTATCACACTCGCGACCCCATCAAGCATGGCAATACAAACTGGGTAGTCCTGCAGGCGAAAAAACCAGTTTCGAGGAAAATTCATTTTTGCCAACGTCCTGCAACTTCAAACGAGAGTCATTGAATGAATGAATCTTTTCAGTTATGCAGTGATATATTAACATGTTTGGCAAAAATTAACTTGAGATGCACGATAGAAAATACCTGTTTCGAACAATTAACAAAAAACGAAGTTGAGAAGGTAAAGAGAGCACAAGCTTCACGACGAAACTCACACGATCGGCGTATTGCGAAGAAGAGAGAAGCACTTCCGGAGCTTGCAAGAAGGTGCTCGCAGCTTGCTAGCTAAAAAGGATCAGTGAACAGAAATTCAAGGCCGTAGTTTCTCAGTCACAGGCGGAGAACGCATTAGCAGGAGCGTCACACGTCTACTCACTTGGGTTACCTTACACGACTGAGTCTCGCTAGCGAGTCTGAGTCTCTGAGAGGACCGAGACCCAGACTCTCCGACCCAACCGACAGTCGCTCTCGAAGGTACGGACGCCAGGCCAAGCGGCTGCTAGACGACCCGCCGTCGTAGGAACGGAAGGATGCGACGGCGACTTTGCTCTACTATGACATGAAATGGACGTGAACCTACTTATTAAACACGATGTTGTACTCTTACACGCTTAGCTGGCCTTTCTTCGTCGTTCTCGTCTTCTAGAGATGCAGCATCCAACGTTCGAGGTTTGTGTTCAGAATCCAACAACTCATAGACTTGAATAAGTACTGTGTCCGCACTCATAACTACAGAACACTACAGGTAGCCTCGAAATACGTGGCACTTGTTTTATGCACCCTTTCATTTATGATAAGTTCAAAAATTTTAGTTCCACGTATTCGAAATACGTGTTATCGAGCCAAGAGCACAAACTACTTGGATTCTTACAAGTGACAATGAATTTTAAAGCGGGCGCTTTCATAATTCTGAAAATAGGCTTACTAAGTTCTATTTTAAAATAACTGACGTTGCGGATGCAGGAAATTCCTTCACTTCGTTTTAAACTTGATCAGTTCGGTATAACTCAGCGCGACACCGACTGGACCACATGGTTATGCACAGGTGTAGTGATGCAGTGTGAGTAGGAGCAACAGCGCGTAGGTGTTGCGCGAGTAAAACCTAAGTCTTGTAGATACCGGTAGGAAAGTTTGTTCGGATGTTGAGGTAACCACACTGAGTTAAGCGCTCGAGCTAACGCTTCAGGGCACCGAACACGAAATCAGACGAACAGACGGCGATATGAAAATAAATTTAACCATACACTACCCCACACTTCCAATTCTGTACACTCAGTAAAATGATTTTTACATAAATTTTTAGATCAGTTTTTTCATTGGTTTCCCACACAAAAATACAACCTATCAACAGGAAGTATTGTCCTATTTGAGTTTCTATTACATTTAATGTGGCATTAATCTACCTTCAAGAGAAAATACGCGTAATACCAAAAAATGTTAGTTAATTAGTAGTAATTCCGGCAGTACAAAGTAAACGACGAAGAATTGAGAATATGGATCGACGTAAGCACAGCCAGAAAGATCTCGACATATCATTTCTATGACGAACTTCAACGAAGTAATAAAAAATCCCAGCACTCAAACGTCGAACACGTGTTATAGAGGTTACTTCAAGACCAGCATAATTCAACTATACTATCGTTGTTGAAAGTAGAGAGGCACACATTTTGAGAGCATATTGGATCCAGGGTGTAATTTAAAGTTGAGTACTTTTTCGTTCACAAAAAGACTTTTGAAAAACTGAGCCTACAACGTAAAAGAGATTACAACCGACAGTTAACAGTAAAGCTGAAAATTTCCTAAAACAACGCCTCTCCCTTTCTCTCCGCTAGGGACAGAAATGCGAAACTTTAGGCCTTAGAAAAGTGAGCCCCATATGAAGGTTTGGCGTTCAATTCCTATATTTACACCCTGACCCTAATTGGATCTAAAATTACACCCTGATTGGATTTTCAGCTTGAGAATGAGACGAACAGCTCCTCTCTCTACAGAGCTGCCGGACCACCCATTTCCAACGGCCTACGTACAAACATCCGAATGTTGCTCCCGAGAAGGGGCTGGTTATTTCGGGACACATAACAATATCGTTTCCTTGTTTCCCGGGCACTTACAGTGTTTGGGCACCGCCCAATAGCACGGTCCAGTATGGCGATACATTCCTAGGTTTCTTCGAGGAATTAGCTTCTTAAAATTAATTCAAAGAACGACAAGATACTAAACCTCAGTTAAGGTTATACTCAAACTTGGTTATTTGTAAGCTTTATTTCCCAACGAATCGGGTTTCTGCGTTTTTTCGTTGAAGTTATATATCAGTTAGTTCGATTTAGATCAATCCTGAAGAAAATACGGTACAAATTTTTACTGCCTTTTTCGTTAAGACTTGTTCATAAATTCTAGTTCCCAAAAAGCGACGTTCCACAGTACATGCGCACAACAGCAGAGTTCCAGAGCTGAAGCGACAAATTCAGCACAATAGCTTGACAACAAGTGCCGCAGGAGACAATGGAAAACGACAGCGGAAACATAATAGTCATCGTCGGTAGACGAACGCCTCATAATGAATTTGAAAATTTTGTTTCCGCAATAGTTTGCCATTTCCTCTTTTTGGAACGCTTCGATAGTAAAATACATGTGAGCATCACGTGAGGAAATAAAATCAAGGATGAGACATACAGAAACACTACTAACGAAAATTTCAATATGCGAATTCACTGTTGGAGCTACCACTTTTCCATTATATTGCAAAGAAAGTCAACGAAATTCAAGTCACAGTTCTCAAAATCTGTTCGCTCTAAATAGACCAGCAAGCCTGACCCCACTAAAGCGTCTCAACACGAAAGCACTTTGTTATCGTTCGCATACACAACCGAGAGTTGCATTACAGTCCTGAATAATGCTGATAGCAAGTACCTCACCACAGACATGGGCAAAGCGGCACACTCCAAACATAAATTATCCTGTATCAAAACTCAACGACATGGATGAAGATTCTAACACGTTAATTTAATCCTGGAATGGTAACCTAGGGTATCTCATACCCCGAAGCTTACTTTTCCATTTTTCTAACAGACTTGTGCAAGCATTTCCGACTTACAGGTCCGTCTCAGATAACCTTAGATTCAGGGTTACCATTCCAGGGTTAATGCAGACGGCGTTTGCTGAAGTTTAGCCAACGGCATGAGACCAATTTTTATAAACGTACTGAAATCTATCATGACTCAGAAATACACAAGTTAATCGTGAATGCAGTGGAAGCAATTAGGGTTTTGAATCGGTAACTTTAAAATCAAGCAAGAAAAATACCAATTCATCTAGTCATACCGTTTAAGAAGAGCGAATTGATCAAGATGGAGTAAAAGTTACAGCTTAAAAAAAGGTCGGGTTTTTGACAAGACAATAAAAAATATCGCACGTTCTTCAAGTACACACACTTTCAGTAAGACACCATGGACGTTACTGCACCAAAAGCTTCATGGATCAAGGTATTATCAGGGACAACTAAATCCCTTGATCCCAGAGGGCACACTTGTAGATAGGCATGATAGCAAAGATAAGGACGAGTAAAACTCCTAACTGGAACGGTTTTAAGCTTCTGACAGCAAAAAGGGTGCAAATGACATCACACTCAGTGATGAGCATGTAACTGTGACGTGCGAGACAAACCACTTCGATCACCAATATTATAAAGTGACTGATGTACCAGTAAACTAAATTTTAAAATTGTTTTAGAAGTTATTACCGTAAAAGAACTTCCCCTTTTAATCATGCAACCGTACGAAGTAATAAATATTGACGCACAACAATGCAGTCATTATTGTGTTGAAAACAAATTAGAATATGAAAATAAAGTTCTTCTACACACAGCTTAGACCAATCAATGAAGTCCCTTCTCTGGCTACCTCAAGGAGTTATTTCAACAGGATACCTTCATAATTTTTGGTAGCTCAAAATATAAAAATGAGTTAATATTTGATAAGTCAAATATGCAACATAAGATTTTAAATAAATTAAACAAACACTTAAAAGGTATTTTGAAATGAATACAATGGTAATGAATGTGAACAAGCATTGAGTATATACTTAAATATGGTATGCAACAGTCACAATAGGTACATTCTTGCACTAAACCATTTCCTTTTATAATGAATGGATTATTTCATAATAATCTTACACTATTATTAGTCATTTTGAAATTATGAACTATTTTTATAGGTGATTCCAAATTTGTCTCAATTTCAAGACTATCCTTGTTCATGGATTTTATAACTTGACTCACTTCTAAATCAAAAATAGTATATAATCTTGACTTAAAAATTTTGCACACAACAATTAAACTGTACAGACAAGAGTTTTGCTCCTGGTAAAAACATTCAGTTTACATGCAAAGTTTTTCCAAAGAAAGATAATCAATGGTCTTTCATAAACATTATTACAAATTTATAATAACTTCAATAATGTTATAACAAATTTATAAAATATGGATTCTTAATGGAAAAGTTCATCAGATCACAGAAACAGTCTCTCCCAAAGGAAGAATACTAGAATGTGAAGAATATGAATGAAGTTAAAATGATGAGAAAACCATGCATGTCCATTTAAAATCAAACAAAATGAAAGAATTCAGCACACTTTCATTATGCTGATTTCTAAATACAAAAATGACAATTTTGCTACTTTCAATAACCATCTAATAACTTGCTTACTAGCCCTTGAGCTTCATTAAAAAAATTACTGGATAGTGGGTACTCACGAGTGCTGAATGCAGTAGGTGAAGTGGCAGGATGCACATCAATGGAGCATGCTCCAATGGAGTCTATTGAAGATTCTGTAAGCTGATGCCTATGGTGAGGTGCTGAAGCCTCCGTGCTGCTGACATGGGCAGGCATGACTTCAGGCACGGCAGAACTGCGAGCCGTCACCAAAAGTTGCTGCTCAGGAGCACTGCCAAGCACGTGCAGTGAGTCAGGGCGCTCCAAGGGTAGTGAGGTGGCTGCACCTTCTGTAGCTGTGCTACCCAACCTGACCAATAGAATAAATGGTATAGCTATCAGTCACTTGGTAGCAATAGTTTGATGAGCAAAGTGAACACAAAGAGTGGTAATGACAAAATTATTGGTTACAACTGCTTGTGTAAAAGCTACTTAAAAAAAATACCAAATCTAGGCATTAAAATATTTTTACAACTTATACTCAATACTTTTGGTTATCTAAAGGTTAGTCTTTTATTTTTTGGAGATGAATAAATGTAGAATAATGTACATTTTTATTTGTCTGTAAAAAATCAAAACAATACCACCTAGATCTTATGCACTTATACTAAAAGTAATGTTTTTCATTTAATTCACCCACATTCAGCCTGAGTAACTATTTGCAAAAGCAGTATGAATGCTAAGAAATACTGCATATCAGCTGCATTTAATAATCTGATATTTATAAAACTGCCTTTAAATATTCTTGTTTCTTAAGAAGTCACATGAAAACTTAATGCATTCATATATCCTTAACTAATACTAATACTCATCCTAAATTTATCCAGAACACTTTTTGTTATAAGTTGGTACCAGTAAATTTTGACGATGCTGCATCCAATATGTCTCTAAAGCTGTAAATCTTATCATAACTAATAATTTACTCAGCTAAACATCTAAGCAAGTAATAACATTTCATGCAAAGGAATTCTTTACTCAAAATAAAGAAAACCAAAATTTACATTTCACTTTTTCAAAAGCTATTACCAGATATTATTGATCAAAACTCCAGAAATAGGCAACAAAATTTAAAAATGCTTGTTAACTTGTGAAGATATTGTCCTTAAGTTAAATATTTCAGGCCAAAAAACTCCAATTAACTAATTTTTTATTGAAAAGTCCTATGTATCATTCCGTCTAGAGGAACTAGATTGACATAATGTACTGTTGTCCAGCAAGAGATCCAATGAACTTCAATGGCAGACCAAAACATGGTCATTCATCACCCCATTCATATATGTATTAACTAAATGAAAGTGACAAAAGGTTTAATAGTAAAAATAGGGCAGTTTATGTTGAATTTGAATAAATAAGTTTCAGTTGCAGATTTAATAATGTAGTTTATTCTAGAATTAGCTAACTTAGCAAGTTGATACAGTACATACAAATGAATAGCTGGAAAAATATCAGATGAATACAAACAAATGCAAAACTCTTTCTATACTGGTAAATTAAATATTTTTCTATGCAGCTTGCTTATTATAATGTTAGTAGACTTTTAAAGCACATATATTACACAAATCACAAAGTAAACTGTACACATCAACTGACAATTCAGGCATGGAATGTGTGGGAATGCTACAAAGTTTCTATGAGTTGTTTGCACTTATACTTTAAATAAACGATTATTTTAATTTGTTCTAGCTATTAATGAAACAAACTGAGTGAAATTTTTGAACTATTTTATATCATTTCAAAGAATGTTGAAGCTTAAACATCAGTGATGACCATAGTAAATAAAGAAGCAGTGAACATTTATAAGTCTGAAAGATTAATAATTTTATCATACATCCGAGTTATTTTGCCATTTCTAAAATCCATTTGGTAATATTTGAGATCATATTCTGCAACTTCAACCGGTTATTTTACACTTAAGCAAATAAATAATTGACCCAAGATTTGAGTATGAGAATTAAGCACACATCATACACTCAAGTCTGCAAAATATGACCTGAAGCTCACTACTGACAATTTATCACTCAATAAGCTGCTTCAACAATGACTTAAAATAGAGAACTAAATACTATTTAGAGTTATGTATACAAATTAAAGAATTTCAATTTTTTTAAAAGGTTACAAAATATTTTTTTCTTCTTTTTACACATGAAGACAAATCAGCTCAAGCTAATTTTATTGTTATATTTTCTCCATTTGCAATTATCTGCATTAGCATCAGCCTACACAAACAGAATTTTATTTGGATAACTTATTTCAGTAAAAAAAATTAAAAATCCTTCCAGCTGCAAAAAAGTGAATAGTTTTTCATATAAATAAAACAAAATAATTTTACTCCTCCTACTTTGAGCTTGATATGATGGTTAACAGCTGTATGGGCCTAAGGGACTATAAATTCCCTCTAGATGATACCCATCCTACAACGGGTTGGATCTTTTTGACCAATTGCCATTAAACTAAACAATAATTCTCACAGTATCACCCTTCATCATATCATGCAATTCTAAACTATGAGAGGGTTTTACAGGGTAAGACAGTTTGCATTAAAAAAAATACCCTCATGCTTGGGTAGGAAGTTACCACAATTTAAAGACGTCTACCAAACACTATCCCTACCTTTCATTCCATGAATCCACCAAGAATTTTTTATTCTATCAGCAACCATCAAATTGCAATCATTACTTAGTCTTGCAAAATAACCATCATCATAAACCCGCCGAGAAGCACCAAAAGTAATTAAATTTTGACCTCTTTTTCAAAGCGACAAGGGTTTTCTTCGAAGAGCAGCTTGTCTTTATGTTATGGCAGCATACTTGTAATTACCTATTACGAAGGATCAACTACAGCATCGACAGGTATCTTCAACACTGTTAGCACTAAATCACAGGTACACTAATCTAAATTAATAAATCACAAAAACAAATTACACATAAGTTAAAATCAATGTGAATGGTGACCAGTTTCCGTCGGAAATACCATAAGGGTATCAAGCGCCAATGCTTCTCACGACGCAACGAAATGTTACATACTAAACAAAAAAGTTAGTGTACTAGTGCGTATATGAAAATTTTACAATAAGCTTAAAACTCAGTTCATCCTAATTTAAAATGAAAGTCTACTTGAATCTCCTTCAGAATCTGATTTTCGAATTTTAGCCTAAAATACGTGCTTTAAAAAAATTTTGTACAACTTCCAAAATTTTCACCTGCTATTCAGAGCTATGTTTTCAAGAGTTATATTTAACTGACGTATACTGATAATAAAATAAAAATTTCGGTCAAAATCTGTAACACTCTCAAGCTGCTCAGTGTGTCATAAATGTAGCGAACGCAATTACGTTTGATGAAAAGAATCCCATTACTCCTTTATTAAACATAAAGTAAATATCACCAACCAATATTATAAGCCTTCCTTTGATTTTTCTGCCAACAGCTACATACTTAGCTTTATTCTTGCCCTCTTCCTTTCAACGTAAGTTTGGAAATATTGTTGTACGCCGGCCAGTCAGAAAAACTTCGATTAGAAAATTAAATTGTTATGCATTGCTCTAAGAACTTCGGTAATCTATGAACGTTTCATAAGCTACTAAAATTCACTGATGAAATGAGCAACCAGTTCGATTTTATTTGAGAAAATGTACTCCTTAAAATGAATCGCCAACGTTATTTCCTAGTCACTCATATCTTTCTGTATGACAGTCATATAACTGTCAACTAACTGATAACATATTCTTCACCTAATGTGGTGCAACCTAATGTGGTGCAATAGGTCAGACAAAAATAGAGTATGATCAATTGGTTCACAAATTTCGAGCGTATGTAAAACGAATAATAAATTACACAGTCAACAATGCACTCCACCAATTTCAGTACGATGCGTAGTATGTAAATAAAATCCATCGAAATTAACAAATGTAATGCAGGGTCAATAATTCTTATTGAACTTAACGAATTAGGTTCAACTTAAATACTGTTATGTACAACATATTTACCCCGTATTTCTAGGCAGTCGAATTG